>CM062266.1:1485781-1553281 GCA_031216635.1 Dissostichus eleginoides | reverse complement strand
AGTTGGTGAAACGTACTTTTTTAGTTTTCCTCTACTCAAGAACGTGTTACTTTGCTAAAACTTTAAAAAAATGTGTCAAGCGATTCCAAGCAATTATAGGAGTTGGGTAAACTCACCAATGTGATTTTTTCTGCAGGTGAAAAGATGAGTTGAGCCTACAATTAAAAGCCAAGATATTAAGTGTAACCAATTCAAATAACAATCTGCTAAGAACCACATAAGACAAGAATAAATAAAGTAAATCATAAAACACAATTGAGTTGCCGGAACCTATATACGAGAAACTCTTCCTGATTTCAATCCAACCCTTTAAATATTTGATAGCATTGAAACATTGCAGATTAAACACATAGATTTTAAAAAGGGAACGTTATGGACATGTTAATACATTTGATTAAAATGTGATTATTTCAAAACAGTTTTCATAAAACAGTAACAAGTTTGTTTAAAAGCACAACACATGAACATACATGGAGACACATGGTTATTACTTGATGGTTATTCCAACTGCATCTGGCTCGTGGGCAGCGTATCACTTCATGCTGTGCATCACGAGCCTGTTGCACTTCGACCTCTGTTGTTCCCTGTATACACAAACGAAACACTACATTGAGTACAATCAGGACACACCATGTGTTTTCCTCAACAACAGAAATCAAATCCGTCTTGAAATCATAACGAGCCAGTTTACATTAGCTGTTAACAGACGGTAACAGAGGTGCTATTCACATGCATTACAAGGGGTTTAAGCCATCAAAGAAAAGGCTGGTTTGCAAGAAAATGAACCACATAGTCATGATATTGATATAGTTCATAAAATGTCCAACTACTTCTTTTTAACCCCACCTCATGCTCAGAGATTTACATAAAGTGGCACATGGGTCCTAGAATAAAAAGAACATACGATTATTTCAACTTTTATCTTGATAAGTGAGAGCGCAGGCCAGTCTACATGAATGCAGGGCAAGGCACGTTGCTGTTCAAAGGGTCCATGATGGAGTCGATAATGTTTTGAAATATCACTTTGAGTGGTGACACTAGTGATGCATAGTTTACATCTCCATCCCATCTGTGATTCAAAAAATAGAAATGGGTACGTTTACCTGATGCTCATTATATCAGTATGTAAACATAACATGTCTTGAATTAACCTCTGAAACAACAACTTTAGTCTGACACACTCAAGGGCTTACCTGATGTGAACCTGAAGTCGATAGCAGGAGGCAACATGTCTTCAAGAGGAGGTGTGACTGTTTTCTGGTGAGGCAAATCAAAGAACAAAATAGTTACAGGATGACAATGTAACAATCATTTTGGGAGCACACCACCCCTACCTAATCTTGTGTTTAAAAAATGTTCTTTCCATTGAACCTTAGAAGCTTCCAGTGCAGCAGCTGCAGCCCCACTCCTACAAACTTGTTGCACTTTTTTGCATGTTCTAGTTTAAATCTTATATATTGCGTAAGTCTGAATGCAGTAAAGACATCACAGGGTTAAAGGTCATCATCAGAACTTTACTATTTGTCTGTTGTGTTTAATTGAGAAGATGATGTGTTTCAGCTTACCATCTCATTATGTTAAGACTGTGTTTTGTTTTTCACTAGCTTTGATTATGTGTGGGCTTTGTTCTTGTTTCCTTTCCTTCTCTTTGATTGGTCATTAACCCTCAAGCCAATCAGCAGAGAAAATGAAAACTTTTAAAATAACTATGTGTATGTGCATATAAAGTATCCTACATCACTTACTGTTCTGCAGCAATCCAAACAAGACCGTCAAATATATCTTACTATCCCCATCACATTTAGGCCTCACATAGAGAAAATATCAGTCTTTTGAAAAAAGATTATTACACTCTGTTTGATATTTATCCACAAGTAACATAAACTAATATTATTGATATGTGGTACATTTATATAGACTTTGATAATCGGTCATAGATCACATCTCTCACTTACTTCTAGCCCCCCTCTCCCACACTATTCATCTTCCTGCAGTTCTCATACTCTGGAGTTAACCGGAGTTAACAAACATTCAGGATAAAGCTTCCTTCCGAGAATGATTTTGCCATCATGGCTGAAAGTAACCAGCAGAAACCCTGGGTGTTTTTGAAACAGTGACTATAGACAGAGAGAGACATATATTCATTTATATTGTTGGCTTCGGAAAACAAATATATATATATCTTTTTCAGATAAATGTGATAAGGCTAAATGTGGGAGACAATAATCTTCCCCCTAACCATTTTTTAAATCCTGTATTAGCACACCCCAACCCTACACTTAATGTTATGCCATATCCTTTTGTCTTTCTAGACATGTAGACATATAGTCTAGCTAAGCTAACTAAAAGCCTGCCCTGACTAACTTGTGCTTTTCATTTCTTTGGAAAATATTGCCAAAAAGCAGAGTGACGCCAGCAGAAAATCATGGTGCTTATTTAATATTTTGAAAGAACGACCATTAGAGAAACACTTGACTTCACTATGTCGTAATTTCACATCTCACTTTCGGACATACAGTTTTGCGTTTGGAGGGCTGGTACAGCTTTGCTTAAAAGGTGAAAAAACAAATCATAAGAAACAGGCTCCTCTAAATGTCTCAGAAGTGATAACATGAGCAGCAGCAGCAGCAGCCAGAAATAATGACAACATGATGTGAAGGAAAAACTTGAGCTCAGATTGTAGAAGATTAAAAGTGATCCGTCAGATTATGAAAGAAAGAGGTGGGAAGCTGTTGAGAACTGAAACAACTCACTGTCAGAAATGTGCTTTCAGCTCAGAGGAAATACCCACAGATCAGCAGGTACTATGGGAGGATGGACAGATGGATAGATAGATCGTTGGAAGATGAATAAGAAGACATAAAGTGGGAGGGGGTGTGGAAGCAATTCCTTGCACACCTCTCAGTCATAAATATGGAAAAGGAACAGCGTGACTCAGCCAGCCCTCCTACGAGCAGAATGTTATCCTGCTTCCTTGGCACGGAGAAAAAGCCTGGAGCTGAGAGAAACAGAACAGACACAGATGAATGGAGCTACAGACAGAGGAATGTATAGGCAAATGAATGTATAAATGAAATGTAATATTTCAAGATTCATGGGCTTTATAGTCATATGCACAGTAGATACAATTAAGTCCCAGGCTCGTCCAACAATGCAACATAGATATATAAGACATAAAACAATAAAACAAAACTAAAAGAAACAAAAATAGTGCAAGAAGAAACAGAGTAGAAAATAAAAAAGTTGTGTTTCTAAAGTTTAAGTAGTATAAAATATCTGAACATGTGTGGAATGAGGTTATTCACGATACTCACAACATTTTCTGTGCTGGCTTGGATACCACATATAATTAGATTGTGTTGGTATTATTTCAAGTCAAACAAGTTGTCAGTGTGTATCTTTGATCTTTAAACATGTAAATATGGCTCCATATGTTTGTTGGCATTCCAAAGTCCTGAGCATCAATCAGCAGCTCCAGCAGCCTCTTCTGGTTTCAGGCTCTTCACCAGATGTTGGAACCTGGCTGCAGGGATTTCATCCGTTTCAGTCACATGATCATTAGTGAGGTCAGCCGCTGACGGTCCACTACACCAGCTACTGCCACTCTTTATGAACCAGGCTCTTCAGGTCCATGTTCATGTTATCTATTTGTACCTGTAGGTAGATTTCATTCGCAGATAAAAGACAAGGGATCCATTATGAGACGCATTGTAATAACGAGCAATCCAGATAGTTAATCAATAAATAAATAGGCATTGATACCATAGCATCTGTGTGACACTGGTACAACTAGTTAATTTGTGTGATGGCTGCTGTCAAACAGATTTTTAAAACGCTTAGTTCTTCACTTTGGGACAACTAACCTCCCGCCCCAAATGAAGAGGCTTAAACTCAGTGTGCAGAGGGTTGGAGTCAGGCTCTGCATTGAACATCATCGTGTAGGAACAAACAGAAATAAACTGTATTCACTTATTGGGAAACACATTCAACAAAAATCACTGTGCATGCATTAATATTTCCCTTAATTGGAATTGACTATAATATTTTTTAACTACATAAACTTGTTTGACATGGAGCACTGAAACTCGTTAGATAGTGGAGTAATGAAATGTGCCAACATGTTAGACAGATGGACTTTTATTTTGGCGTGTGTGTGGGCGAGCTGTAAGGTGGTGCAGGTGTCACATGGTAGAGAGGTGGAGAGGTGACAGGGTGACATGTGTCTCATTATCGCTTCAACACTGCCAACCAAACGCTCTTTGGACCTCATCTGCTCTGTCATTTCCATCATCAATGAATCTCTTCTTTCTGATGATGAATCTGTGGGTGAAAAAGTATTTAAATAGTGAAAGAGTCTAAGTCGTAACTGACTAGCAGTTTGAAATACTCATGAAAAGAAAAACAGCACATTCTTACAATGTATATATATATATATGTATGTATTTGTTTTTGTTTAATTCTAACATAATGGGACTACAGCTGATTTCTCGTGCTGTACAATTACAACACCGTTTGAACCTTGAACAGTTATAAAACTATTTTCTGTGAATGCACTTAACAAGTCCAACTACATGTACATTTCCCCAATATATATAAAAGTGCATTTTAATCTTCACCTCGATTGAAGAATGATAATGAACTTTATTTTTTTATTCTAGTTTGAAGTGCTGTGATAATATTTAACATAAGATGTAAAACAGACCACGACCTGGTGAACTGCAAACACTGTAGATGTTAAATTGTGTACGTGTGTGTGTGTGTGTGTATGTGTGTGTGTGTGTGTGTGTGTGTGTGTGTGTGTGTGAGCCTGCAAACATGTTGGTGTTTCCTGCCCTTTTGCCACAGTGCATGCTGGGAAGTTGTCAGATGCCCACTTTAGACATGGAATCAGTAACAGTGCTCTCTTCACCTACTGTATCTGTAGCGGTGTTCATATTTACTCAGTCCCTGAGCTGTATGCATGTGCATGGTATAACTACAGTAGCATATCAGGTACATATGCATGGTATAACTACAGTAGCACATCAGGTACATATGCAAGGTATAACTACAGTAGCACATCAGGTACATATGCATGGTATAACTACAGTAGCACATTGGTACATATGCATGGTATAACTACAGTAGTACCAGAGATGGAGTACTCAAGTCCTGGATTCGGACTCGAGTCGGACTTGAGTGCCGATTTTCGGGACTCGTGACTCGACTCGGACTCGCGCACCGATTGACGCGGACTCGACTCGGACTCGTGAATTCACGTGCACGATGACTCTAACTAGGACTCAGACTCGTGAATTTTTCACCCACGATGACTCGGACTCGACTTGTACATTGACGCTCAGACTTGGACTCGGATTCGAGCAAGTTTTGTCTCGAGCCCGCTGTACTCTGTCCTGGCGTGTGCACCTGCGAGGTGAGTTCAGGTACTGGGCGCGCCCCCGCTATTCCAGTCTAGAGATGTCTAGAGACACACCCCGCATCGTGCTCTATGCTTTCACACATTCTGCTTCCACATTGGAAAAGAGCAGCGCAAAACGCTCGTTATGTGGAAAAAAGATTGAAGAGAAGGCTCCATAACACATTACTCTAAGGATCGAGTTTAGAAATATAGGCTGTCTTGAACACTATCATCAGAGTAATGTGATCAAATCAATAAATAAAGATTCAGCTGATAACACAAAAGCACATGGCTACTTAACATGCAGAGTCATTTTGCATGCTAAGTAGCCATGTGCTTTCTGGGGCTTAATCTTTATTGATATAATTAAAACATTCACTATAATAATTGTAGCGTCCCCGGCTGAATGATGTTCAGACTCTCTAACCGATGGTATCTGTTTATTGCACACCTTTGCTTTTATACAATCATTACCAACGTAAGAGCTTATGCCCTTATCAGCCAGGTGCTAAAAACCGAATGCAACTATTTAGTATATGTTAATGTATTCGTCATCTATCCGTCATTATACATGTCTGTTTACACTGCTCCGTTGTCCATTGACTTCCGGTAAAAGTCCCTTCAAAGTAAGAGTCCCGATCTTATTACTATCAAAATAAAAGTGCAAAACGAAAACTTTACCATAAGAAAATATTGGCATACAAATATAATCACTTCTCTAAAAGGTAACTCATTTTAAATATAGTTAGACATATTAAAGGTCATTTACAATAATAAAAATAATAATAATAATATTAACATTAATATTAGTAATAAGCTTTATATTTGTATAGCACCTTTTATACAATCATTGTAGCCAAACTCGCTTCACAGCAGTTCAATAGACAAATTAGTATAACATGACAGGATAAAAGCAATGTAGAGGAGCAGCTACATTTCAACACATATATCCACTAAGATTAATACATGAAGACTTGTGACTCGGACTTGGACTGTTCTTAGGTGACTCGGACTTGGACTGTTCTTAGGTGACTCTGGACTTGGACTCGGACTTGGACTCGGACTCGAACACAGGTAATGATGACTCGGACTCAACTCGGACACTCCTTGGGTGACTCGGACTTGGACTCCGACTCGACTCTGACTCTCCCTAGGTGACTCGGACTTGGACTCGGACTCGAAAAGTGGGGACTCGAGAGTGACTTGGACTCGTGAATTGGTGACTTGAGTACAACACTGAGTAGTACATCAGGTACATATGCATGATATAACTAGTATATTAGGTACATATGCATGATATAACTACAGCAGTATCAGCACTGTTGGAGAGCAGCAGTCATTTGCAAAATCATTTCCCCAAAAAGCATTATTAGTTTTCTCTTAAGATCGACTAATATGCAGATGAATGATGTTTACCCTGTATCAACATGTTCGCCGGATTTTCCTCTTGTAAGCAGTTGGCATGAATCGAAGTTGATCACGCTGGTGATGAATGTGTTTTTTCTCAAGTACTTCCTGTTTTTTATGTCACGCAGTTAATACACTTTTTAGAACTAGGCCTAACTGAGGATCTCCACCTTTAAGAGTTAACATGCTTTAGTTTAATAATATTACAGCATTCATCACACTGATTGTATCCTTTTACGGAATTATATTTGTCACAGATAGGGCTCTTTTCTTCCCTCAACTTTAATACAGAAATAGTCATTTTATTCATTTTAAGGAAGACTTGAGCCCTACTCCCATGCATGCATACTAATAATATTCAGAATTTGTTTCATAATCCCCTCCATTTGGGGGGTCGTACCCTACTGCTAATACGCTTTGTGGCTTTTGTGAAAAAGTTGGATTTTCCATGTGAAGAGTGGTTATGGGTAAATAGTTGTTTATTCATCGCCATGGAGTAGATTTGGCTGTTGACATGCATTAGTGAGTAAATACGCATCACTCTCTGCACTCTAAAAGCTCTTCTCCTGATTAATGAGAGGGTGGGGGAGATGTAGAGGAGAGGGGGCCCGCAATGTAGAGGAGCCATTTGTTTATCCAACACTGTTCTCCCTCCAATCTGATTAGCTCAATGTCACATTGAAGACTTGGACATCCCTGGTCTCTGGTGTGTGTTTCTGTGTGTGTATCTGTACAGCATGTGTGTGTTCTCCTCAATGCAATCATTTAACCTCTATGAGTTTACATTGAAAGGCTTTAAAAAATGTTGCTGATGTCTGTGACTCAGGTGATCTCCACGGTCACACCCTGCTCCTCCTGAACAGCGTTACACTAATCCTTGTGTTAGAACAGCTGCTTCGTCTTAGGCCACGTCAACGTTTAGAGGTGGACACTGCCAGTGGTGGATCAAGTATTTATTTGTTAAAAATAGCAAAGCGGTTTAATAAATTGTTATCAACTAATTGTTGTAGTAACATTATTTCCCTACTAAATGTAGTTGAGTAGAAGTTTAAAGTACTACTAAATGGAAATACTCAAGTAAAGTACAGTACTTGATTAAATGTACTTAGTTACTTCCCACCTCTTGACCCTGCTCATGTGTACTTAACCTTGGCATAGAAAACAGCTATCAGACTCAGACACCATATAAATTCATGAAATAATGAAATATTCATGCTCAGTTATGAGTCAACTTACAAAGGGGACACTGGACACCTCTGAGTGCAGGAATATATTTTTTTACCAGGACACGTTCAGCCTCGTTCTCTAATGTATCCTCATTTCCTCGTCCGGCACCCATTTCTCTTCAGAAGTGATTGTTTAAGCGTTGGAACAAATAAGTATAAGTTAGTGCTTTGATCTCTTCATCACAGGAAATGGGACAGAGACATTTGGTTCAAAGATTTTTTTAAACACCCAGGCTATGTTTTATTGAGTTTGCCTTGAACAACACATTTCTCAACAACTCCAGGAGGGGCATTTGTTCTCTTTAGTATTTATTTATTTTTCTTGTCAACTAAATCATTGTTCCAATTGTGTCAATGCTACAATACTGCACCTGCAATCTGCACAGCTTCCACTGAGCACTGCCTTCTGTGTGCATCACCGCTGTAACACTGCAAACACTATTCATAAAGCCCCGACGCCCCAACTTGATCCTGTTTGTATGCCGTACTGTAATTGTCAGTGGTGAGGATCAAGAAATACTTGTGTGAATTCAATTAGATTTGTTTCCCCCCCGTTAATTATAGGCTTAATCCTGCTCCACTTATTTTTTCTGTTGGTCACAGTGACATGTCATCCTCCATTCCAATTACAAAATGTTGTTCCTGTAATTCCTCTTTCAGAAGGCCAGAAATATCTGGTGATAAAAGATGCAGGTCAGCTTGGATCAGTTGGCGTGGAAACCATGATTCCATCAGCTCCTGATCACGTGTCAGGATGCCTTACTGTAAATAGTCGAACAGAGGGGACATGTACAGTTTTACAGCAAGAGTAAAGGGGCAAACATGAATTAAGAGGCATGCATAAAATATTAGAGATAGAAATTACACAAATCATAATTTATAAAAAATACCCATCTAGGTGGACAACAATAGAGTAACAGTATTTAAAAAAATAAGCCTGTGTAGCACAGTGACTGGGCCATAGACATGTGGTCTGCTCTCATTTATATTTTGGTAATACTATCTGGTTCATATGACATGCTTGAATTCATTACCACATTGCTGCTCTGCTTTTTAAAGCACACAGACATGCATACAGGAAGGTGGTTAACAGTGTGAATGACTGTTTCTCATTTCATTTCCTTGTCTTTCTGTCCTTAGTTTTGGAAGCACAGAAGGGAATGACACCACTTGGCAGCAGAACAGTGCCATTGAACTGCTAGACCGCTCAACAAGTTGGTAGGTGGCCCTCCAACCCTCTGCCTGTCTCCATCTGTGGCTCTTGTCTTTCTCACTGGATCACTGCTTGGCATTGTCTGCCTGCCTCTCAGTTATTGCCTCTTCAATATTTCTCGCTGCCTATCCTGTTCATTTTATGTTGAAAATGTTCTTTCTTTTTCTCTCTCTAAATCTCCCGCTAAAGAGTGAGAGGATTAGCAGCAATTTGCCTTGATTAGGCTATTCTTCTCGCAGTAGGAGGGAAGAAAAGACAAAAACCCGCTCTGCAATTTGAACATGTGCAGAGAACAAGTGATTGCGATCAATAAAAAACGAGCAGGGAAAAAAATGAACAAGCAAAGGAATGAATTGCCAATTTCTGTTTTTGTCAAGTGTTTTTGGAAGGCAGCTCTTGAGGAAAAGCTGTTTCCGCTGAAGGACTCTGACGGCAGTGTATGTGTGTCAGCCTGATTATCACACATTTTTCCCATTACTTCCACGATGGAGAGTGTGAAACAGTGTTCTTTCATGATTTATAATACTGTGTGTGAGAACGCAGAGAAAAACACATTGCAAGGGGACCACAGTTCTAGTTCTAGTTCACATGGCTGGATGCCAAATGCTCTACCGGCTACTGCTTTTTTTAGGCAGTGCTAATAACGTGACATAATTTGTATACATTCTGATAGATTAACATTGTGAGCATCAAGACTTCTTACTCTGCTTTGTTTGAATTGAAGATACTGCTGTCATACTTTAGGTAAAGTGACTAATGTCCCCAGCACATTGTGTCGTTGCTTTGAGGCTGCAGAAAAACTATTTATTATCCAAAGTATTCTGAACATTAAACTGTATCATGGTGTTCACAGTGCACACTGAGCCAGACCGTGCTTTAACAAGGATCAGCTGTCCATACGGACAACTACAAACTGCTATCACAACTATGAAATTATAAAAAATAAGAATTCAAATTTAAAAAGGAATGTAGAAAAATCAACATTCATGTTATCTCTAACTCTAACGCCTGGATTCCACCGGGTGCGTCTGCCCGCCTTCCTGCTGCGCCGCGGTTTTGTTCCGACCTCCAACAGCTTCAAAACCCACCGGCGCGTTTCAGAAGCGGAGCGTCTTGCGTGCCGGCTCGCAGTTTTTGTTGATTTGGGCATATTTCCTCGACATGTACTACTACAAGAAAGTAACTAGGCTACTTTGTACAGAAAAAGTTAATAATAATTGTAATAGTGCAGTTACAAACGACATGAATCAAAGATATGTTGCTGTATTTGAGTGGTAAAAAAATGCATTCACCATAATAATTATTCTATATATATAAATTACACAGTGCCTGTAAACCGGAGGAGAACGCTGGCATTTCTCCTCCTACTTGAAAGACTACGGAGGGATAGGGTCTGCAAAATTAGTTTATTTTGGGGATTGACTGGATGCTCTGAACGTTCCACTTCCTGCCCGACGCTATGCAACGCCTCGCGTCTCCGTAAATAATAGACCAGCCGCGTATTTTTAGCGGAGCCCAGCGCTGAGATGCTTCTGGGACGCTTCTGACGTCTGGTGGACACACACGCATTGACTAGAGTGGCGCAAATGGACCCGGTGACTCCAGGCGTAACACTTACTTTCCATTTAAAAAACAAAGGTTTTATTTTGGGGGAGAAAAAACAACAATAACAAAAAAGAGGACATTGTTGTGGAAAATGCATGAAAATATTAAACTGACAACTCCTGCAAAAATGAATAGAGTGTGGGTCAATTTATTTTTAAATTGAAACGCAAACTCCATGTCAAAAGAAAGGGCTTAGCAGCAGCTCATCACTTAACGCATGAAGCTGCAGCCCTTTAGCTTGTAGCTACAACATCCTGCTCACACTGTCTCTGTCCACTGTCCTCTGCACACCTGGGATGGAATAGTATACTGTTTTTGGAGGAATATTCCAGCACTGCTCAGGAGCTGAAACCAGATAAAAGTTTCAGTAACTTTCACTGTGACTGTTTAAGCAGAAAATAATGCAAGAAAGGCAAAAAAAGGAAACCTTATTACAGGATTTGCAATGGAGCAACCTGAAAAAGCTGTCATGTGGAAGTCTGTTTACCACTTCAGTTGTTTCTCGACTGAAATTCACCTGAACCTAGCCTTGCCCCCACCCAGCCACTCATCTTAACCTCCACCCAGCCTAAGGACCAGTATATTACAACAGAAATGCATCATGGGTTGTCAGATATCTTGGGAAGGCCCCTCTCCTTACACCTTTCATGGAGAACTGTAAGCTGCCATTGGCCAGCTGCGCAGAGGAGAGACAGTCAGCTGGGTTCTCTCTGTCTTTTGAAATGTCCGATATGTTGTAGGATGATGTTAGACCTACCAACTTAAAAACGTTATCCTTGTTTTTTTTAAACGTTTTAATATTAGAAATGTAAATATTACTCTTAAGCTACTTTAATCCTAAACATTAACTTGACTGTTCAACAAATCATGTAAATTTGACATTCAAAGTCAGGTATCTAAAACCTAGATTTGTTTCTGCAAATGAAGAGAATGGTTTGGAATAGCCAGTACGTCGATGTGGTTATTCACAGTAAATATATTAGACAGAGAGTAATCAGACATCCATCACATCTGCATAGATATAATCTAAGGGCAACTTCAAAAAACATTTACTAATATTTTATTTTTAGTTCATTGACCATCCTGAGATGTGTTGTCATTGTACAGTGCATATCTGTGGTTTGGTCTGACACCAGCGTCCTGAAACGTTTCCTCTACATGTGTACATGTGTCACACTGCCGGTTCCAGTTTCACCAACTAAATTGGATTGAAGTTGGCAATGGCTGAAATTCCCAGCCCCAAGAGCTTCAAATGACTTTGTGTCTCTAGCGGGTAAATGGATGAGGGTCACCTTCTATTCTGGCCCCTCATCATTCCAGACCATCATAACACAAAGTGTCATATTTTTCAGTCTTGGCTCTTCCACCGATCACTCTTACTGTGAGCTCATTAAACATGTACCTTTTTAAGTATACTGTCTACTTAAACAGTACATTGCCATGTGACAAAACCGAACATTTATTTTTGACATTTTTGCATTGATGTATGTCTTCTATGAAGAAAAAATAGGAGATTCCCCACACGTCTGTCTTCAGAGTGATGCTTTGTCTTCCTTTCTTTTCCCTGGTCTTTGCAGTTTAACCTGTCACTTACAGTTGCTGCCTCTCTCCATCTCACTCCTATTAGCCACATTTCTTTTTCTCTCTGAGGCTCCACAGAGCATGTACGAAACTGTGTCTCCCACTGCCATGCTGCTGCTGAATTCTGCATTTAGAATAATAGTGGTACTAATAGATAGATAGATAGATAGATAGATAGATAGATAGATAGATAGATAGATAGATAGATAGATAGATAGATAGATATTCTGTATAAATTAGAATGTTCTATAAAAGACCAAAATACTGCAGCAGAAAGATATACATATAAGTAGCAGACACATATATTCATAGGATAGTATATAAGTTACAGATGTGCAAGGTAGCTGTTGTGCAAATTATTCATTATTATAGAGAGGCAGACAACACAACTACGGAGCAGTGAGACTCTGCAAGCCAGAGGTGATAATAATATAGAAGTATATTAAGTATAAGTATGTTAATAATTATACAATCCCTTTGAGAGTTAGGGTTAATACATGTTATGTCATGCTGTGGGGAAATGTCAGAGTGATAAAGCAGGTGCTCCAGGCCTTGCTCATGGACCGCTGGGCAGTGGTCATGAGGTGAACTGGCATCTCTCCAGCTACCAATTCCCCCCAACTTCCCAGGCTAGGTCCCTGCAGACTGAGTATCATATTTTAAAAGAATTCTGCATTTTCTTGCTTCAATAAAGTTGATTCTCTGGCATTCTCTGGTAATGTTGTAATCCTCTCTATCCCCCTTGGCTTTTTAGTCTTTGAAGTTTCTGAGCATTACAACAGGGGTCATGAAAGGGGGGCAGCAAGCAGGCATGAGTGCTTTTGGAACTCATGCCTGCCCTCCCAGAACCAGTGTGCCTATCCTCAGTCAGAACCACTCTCCCCACACCACAGATACTATCTGCATCCCTCTACCAACAAACACCTGTAAGAAACTCTCATGTGTTGCATATTGATGAAACCCAATGAAAACGGATGTAAACATGTATGTATTTAGAAGATTGTAACAACAAACCAGTTACAGCACCAACAGATAAACACAACCAGAAGTGGAGGAAGTACTCAGATTATTTACTTAGGATCACTTAAGTAAAAGTAACAGTAAAATATTCAGTTACAAGTTTAAAGTACTGCATTAAAAATGTTGGAAAGTACAACTAATATTTTAATAAAAATATACTTTTAGTACCAAAATAAAAAATACTTGTCATGCAGAAAGGCCGCTTTAAACACCAGATATATTATTCATTATTTCCTTAAACTTATTGGGTTCATAATAATTTCATTTCAATTACTTTATATAACACAGGGTAGCTTAGCCTATAACAATGTATGATAACGTATGTGTCAATTAAGATGTTGTATTAACCTTAATCTGCAAAGTAACTAGTTACTCAATATGTAAAATAAATGTTGTGGAGTAAAAAGTATAAAGTAGTATAATTTTTAAAAAACTAAGTAAAGTACAAGTACTTACATGTTTTACTTAAGTACAGTACTTGAGTACATTTACTTAGTTACATCACACCACTGGACACAACACATGAGCAGAAAACAGCTCTTATGTGAAACTTATGGCAGTCATTTGCTGTATTTCTTATCTGTCGATCCAAATACTCCCTTTTTGTTCCAGATGTGAGGCCATTGTCATATTGTATTGCACATTTCTGTCCTCACCCTGTAATGTAGCCAGTCTTTTGGAAACATTACATCACACAGCATGCTGGGTACCCTCCCTCTCCGACAGTGGGCAGCTTCAGAACAAAGTGTTGAAAGGCCAGAGGTGCAGGAGAGGGGTGTATTACAGCGTGAGATTAGTGGTTTACAGAGGAATGTGGAGTTTCCTCTGCCAAAAAGGTGTCTCTATTTAAACTTCTCTAGATCACCATGGCAACTTCTTTTTCACATGTGTTACAGGAATGTCATCATAATCTTTAGTAGTGGAATAATATGATACTCAGAATGTATCCCACTAACATATCCAGACATTTCCTTTAACACATGAGCGCAACCTTGTTTCAGGAAATGTAGCAAAACAGCAAGATGAGCAGTGCTGTCAGGGCTAAACATGACGAGCTGCAAGATAAACACAGTCTTCACTTTGATTCATGCCATCACAGGGAAATGAAGAAGAATCAAAACACAGTACAGAGATGGTAACTTTACTGTAGCTCTCTTCACGACACAGACACAGGTCGGTTCTTTAAAACGGGCGTTTATTCATTGGAGTTTTCATCCTGTAGCCTCCCCTCTTCCATTACGCCGTGAGAACTACAACACCGAATGACACGTATACATAGCCAAACATATTAGCATATTGTGCTACACATATGAATGAAAACAAGAAAATGAAAACATAAAACAAATACCTCGTTGGCCGCTTGTCGTGAAAGGAGATTAATCTTACAGTTCCTTTTCTGTATAACTTTGTCACATTAAACTTTGTCACATTAAACTTCGTCACAGACTTCAGCAGAGCTTCAAACAAAGACGTCAACCCACGTTGAGTTGTCCAGTGTAACAACAAAACACGCAGTACCAGCACATGAACAAACATTAGTTCCTAGGCACAAGAAACAAGAAACACATACGCATATCGGTTTAACATGTAAAACAAACTGTATTAAATCATGCCATATTTAACGATTATAATATTACATGAAATAAAGTATTTATTTATTGAATTTAACTATGAAATTAATTGTGTTATTCTTTTTAATTAAGGCAACTTTGTTACGTCATTTACATTTACATTAGTATGTAAAAAAAGCTCAGTCTATGTGTATCAAACAATTAAGATTAAGATGAACCTTTATTGATTAACAAGACAATCACCACAGTTTAACTTTTTTAACAAATAAGAGTGTAGTTTGTATGAAAACGTCCACCTATGATAAATATGTCATGTCTTCTGTACTGCATCAAGCTCTCATAATCCTAATCTGCAGTGGATGAGTGGTTTCATAAATGCCCGTGGTCAAAATTGGACCTGGATTAGGATACTGTAAATTCAGGATTTAGCAAATGTTAGGATGTACGTAAACTACCTAAATACATTTGGCCAAATCATTGTGATCAGTGAAGAATAAATGTGGTCTCATAAAGTGTGTATAACAGAGAAAGAGATAGAGTACCATCGAGGCTCTGCATCATCGACTTTCTTCTTTGATCATCTATGGTTTACAGATTGCACATTTGCATGCTGCAGATGAATTCACTAAAACATCAATGGATAGGGAAACCTCATTACAATCGGGGTAGGGACAAGAAAGTTAGTTTTTGGAACCAGAGATCACAGCACCTCGTAAAGCAATAGATTAGTCATCAGTTTCAGGCTGTGGAACTACCACGCAGCAAGTTACATCCTTGTGTGACAGCTGTCATGAATTAGAAAGACTACCAGTTTCAGGGAGGTGATCACATTTAAATGCCACAAACAGCAGCTCAACATTTTTTGGTTGATCTTGGCATGTACTCGGCTTGGTCTGTTTTCATGTTGTTGTGATTTGTCACATGAACAGCAGAGGCTGTAGAGGGAACTAAATGCAAATCAATGGCTTTATGTTACATATAGCCCCACTGGTTACAAATAGTGTATTCATGTGCTCTATTATGGGAAGAAAACTCAAGCCAATGTATTAAAAGTCAGTAATTGTTTCTCTAAAGGTACTCTGTGAAAGCTAGATAGGCCAATATCACGTGGGTCTCTGGGGATTCTGCCATATATGCACATTTTCCATTATAGCTTGCAAGGGATATGCTTTATGGAAATGATATGATATTCACACACATACACACACACACACACACACACACACACACACAAACTCAGTGATCTGCTTTACAGAACAATTATGGGGATTTCAAACGTTGAGTAGATGAAATCATTTAAGTTTATTTTTGGCCTGAAACGCACGAAAAAATAGAACAGCTCTGAAGTTTCCTTTTTTCACTCTTTATATTTATTCACTGTTACTTTTTAATAACTGACTTTCTCTCGCTCTCAATAAGAACCAAACCACTTTTTCTTTTTATATCAACACAAGCCTACAGATGCAGTCATTCTGAATTTATCAGTCAGGCTTGTGATAAAAATGGTGTCTTTGTAACAATTAACAGCTCAAGCTCACCCATGTCAGACAAACACATGTCAAAGCAAAGCAACACTTTTTATTAAATAAACTTTGGAATGACACCCATATTGGACAACTTCATACTTGCAAAGGAAACATCAATACGTACATCCATGTGTCTGCCTAATGTTTTACATACCAGAAGGTTACAGAAGGTTACAGTAGCTTAGAGTAGCAGCGTTCCTCTCTGTTGCCAGTTTAAGATGGTGATGGTGAGCTATAGCCAACAGTTGGTCCTGTGCTCAATCAGGGTACAAATGGCTGATTTCATGTGTTTAGGTCCCCCAGATTGTTAGAAACTCTCTACCACTCAGCAGGACAGCAACAATCACTGCGATGGCAAGAAACAAAATGAGACAGGTCAAGTCATCTCAAAGCATTTTAGTTTCCTTTATGTTTCCTTTAATGTGTTTCCTACGGAGCTACCTAGGGGACATGGAGAAGAAAAAAGAAATGTTTTGCGAGATAACCCAAAACGCAAAACCTTTGCGAGATCTCGCAAAACCCCTGTGCGAGATCTCGCAAAACCCCTTTGCGAGATCTCGCAAAATACTTTTGCGAGATCTCGCAAAACTTTTAATTTAGCTCAATGTACTTCAGTCAGTTCGGCAACACAGAAACCACAACAATGGAGCGGTTCATCGATTTCTACTTTGAGCTTGGCCTAAAATATAAAGATATAACATCCGTGCTTGGCAATAGGCACGGGTTTCACATAAGTGAAAGACACCTCAAGAGAACACTCAGAGCGAGGGGACATGCACGTCGCAAAGCATACTCTGAGCTGAGTTATTGACAGATTCGAATTTCACGGATCAATACAATACAATAGAATTCAGCTTTATTTATATAGCACTTTAAACCTCCAGACCAAAGTGCTGTACAGGCAAATAAACAAAACAAAAAGTAACACAGCACAGCTCACACACCATAAAACAAGTACAAGTAAAAACAATAGACAATTTAAAAGCAATAAAAGCAACGCTCTAAAAGATGTTAATACGCTAAGGAGAAGAGGTGGGTTTTAAGAAGCGATTTAAAAGCAGGCAGTGTGGCGGCCTGTCTGATGAGCAGGGGCAGATCGTTCCACAGTGTGGAGGCCTGTCTGATGTGCAGGGGCAGATCGTTCCACAGTGTGGGGACCTGTCTGATGTGCAGGGGCAGATCGTTCCACAGTGTGGAGGCCTGTCTGATGTGCAGGGGCAGATCGTTCCACAGTGTGGAGGCCTGTCTGATGTGCAGGGGCAGATCGTTACACAGTTTGGCGGCCTGTCTGATGTGCAGGGGCAGATCGTTCCAGAGTGTGGGAGCTGCTACAGAGAAGCAACGGCCCCCTCTGAGCTTTGACTTGGTTCTGGGCACATTCAGGAGCAGTTGATCAGCTGACCTGAGAGGGCGGTTGGGCGTGTAAGGGTGTAGCAGCTCAGAAAGATATGGTGGGGTCATGCCATTTAGGGATTTAAAAGTAAACAAAAGGATTTTGAAATTAGTCCTAAAATGTATTGGCAGCCAGTGGAGCGAAGCCAAAATGGGGGAAATGTGGTCATATTTCCGTGTGCCAGTTAAAAGCCTTGCTGTGGCATTTTGCACCCGCTGCAGACGAGCGAGGGAGGACCCACTGACCCCCATGTAGAGAGAGTTACAGTAATCCAGCCGAGTGGTGACAAAGGCGTGGATTACTGTCTCAAACTGCTGTCTGGAGAGAAAAGGTTTTACTTTGGCTAGCTGTTAGGATTTTGTTTTAAACAGGACCCAGGCGCAGGCAATGACTTAAGATGTTTAAATGGTTTATTGTTCGGAGACTCAGGCAGGTTTGGAGAATATGGAGGTCCGGAGTGGAGGTAGGCAGTTCAGGCTGGACTGAGAACCGGGCAGGCAGGTATGGTGAAGGAAGAAGCAGGCAGGTTGGCTGGAAGCTCTGGTGGTCGATGGCTGAGGGATCGCACTGGAAGCACAAGGAGAAACTAATTACAAAAAGTACAGAATAACACGCAGACAAGATAACTGAATTGAGCAGCCAGGAGGATGCAATACCACTGGTGTAGAAAACAATCTGGCGGTGAGTTGCTGGGAGACTGGAGTAGATATGCTGTGTCATGATTGGATTGATGAGGGACAGCTGAGTCAGTCGGCCAGGTGAGTGCAATCAGGCTGCTGCCTGCAAGGGAAACCACACCCCATCCACACACACACAGGGGAAAAAACAGGGACACACAGGGACACAGTTTGGGCCTTGACAGTACCCCCCCCCATCAACGGGAGCCTCCAGGCGAACCACCAGGCTTGTCTGGGTGGTCTCTATGAAAGTCCCGAATGAGAGAGGGACCTAGAATTAGCTTGCGGGACACCCAGCTCCTCTCCTCAGGACCATAACCCTCCCAATCGACCAGATACTGGTACCCACAGCCCCGGCGGCGAATGTCCAACAGCCGTTGGACCGTATAGGCCGGGTGGTCATCAATAACAAGGGTGGGTGGAGGGGAGATGGCTGGAAAACACTGGTTTCAACTGGGACACATGAAAGGTGGGGTGAATTCTCATGGAGGGAGGCAGCTTGAGTCTAACAGCAGATGGATTGATTATGCGCTCGATCACATAGGGACCAATGAAGCTTGGTTTCAACTTCTTAGACTCAGCTTGTAAAGAAATATTTTTAGAAGAAAGACAAACTTTCTGACCTGGTTGGAACTGGGGAGCTGCGGTCCGGTAGCGGTTTGCAATATGCCGATTGCGTTCAGCGGAGCGGAGAAGGGCAGAGCGGGCATCCTTCCAGATCCTCCGACAACGACGGAGATGTGCTTGGACAGAGGGAACTGCGATCTCGTCCTCTTGGGCTGGGAACAAAGGGGGTTGATATCCAAGAGAACATTCAAATGGGGACATACCGGTGGCAGCACTAGACAGTGAGTTATGAGCGTATTCAATCAGGGCAGATGTAAGCTCCAGGAGGTGGGATTCCGGGAGGTGACACAGCGAAGTGCAGCTCCAAGGTCCTGATTGGCTCTTTCGGCCTGCCCGTTAGTCTGAGGATGATAGCCTGAGGAGAGACTGACAGATGCTCCAAGTGCTCGACAGAATGCTTTCCATACCTGAGATATGAACTGTGGCCCTCGGTCGGAAACAATGTCTGTTGGAATGCCATGAAGCCGGACCACATGATTGACTAGGAGGTCAGCAGTTCCAGAGGCTGTGGGGAGTTTAGGAAGAGGCACAAAATGAACAGCTTTGGAAAAGCGATCGACAATAGTGAGAATGGTTGAGTTACCCTGTGAAACCGGGAGGCCGGTAACAAAGTCTAGGCCGATGTGACTCCAGGGACGACTAGGGACTGGGAGAGGCTGGAGTAGACCGATAGGAGCCTGGTGTGAAGACTTGCTACGGGCGCAGACAGTGCAGGCCAGCACAAAGGCTCGAGAGTCCGCTTCCATGGAAGGCCACCAGAAGTGTCGTCTCAGGAGGGATAGGGTCCGATTCACACCCGGGTGGCAGGCAAAGCGGGAAGCATGGGCCCATAGGAGAACCTGTGAGCGGACAGAGTCAGGTACAAACAAATGGTTATCTGGACCATTTCCTGGATCTGGCTGGTCTCTCTGTGCATTCCTCACTGAGTTCTCAATCTCCCATGTCACAGCGCCCACCACTCTGGTAGCAGGGATTATGGTGTCAGGAACTATGGGGTCCTGATCCACTGCAAACTGCCGGGACAATGCGTCAGGTTTAAGGTTTCTAGAACCAGGTCGGTAGGTAAGGGTGAAGTTGAACCTGCCAAAAAACAATGCCCAGCGTGCCTGACGGGAGTTTAGTCGTTTGGCAGTTTGTATGTAGACCAGGTTCCTGTGGTCTGTCCACACAATGAATGGATGTTCAGAGCCTTCCAGCCAGTGCCTCCATTCTTCCAGCGCAAGCTTTACAGCAAGCAGCTCCCTGTTGCCAACATCATAGTTGCACTCAGAGGTTGTCAGTCGTCGGGAAAAAAAAGCACAAGGGTGAAGCTTTTGATCGGAGACTGAGCGTTGTGATAGAACAGCCCCCACACCGGTGTTGGATGCATCAACCTCAACAATAAACTGAAGAGATGGGTCAGGATTCGTAAGAATAGGGGCCGAGGTGAAACGTCTCTTCAGCTCAGAGAAGGCAGCCTCAGCCTGAGTAGTCCACGAGAAGGGGATTGCTGGGGAGGTGAGTTGGTTGAGAGGACCGGCAACACGACTGTAGTCTCTGATGAACCGGCGATAGAAATTTGCAAAGCCCAAAAAACGTTGGAGCTGCTTCCTGGTGGAAGGTTTGGGCCATTGTGCCACTGCTTGTACCTTCTCTGGGTCTGTTCTCACCTGACCTTGCTCAATGATGTAGCCCAGGAAGTCCACTGAATCCACGTGAAATTTGCATTTCTCTACTTTGACAAACAGCTTGTTCTCGAGGAGCCTTTGTAGAACCTGCTGCACATGTTGGGTGTGTTCCTCCATGGTCTGTGAGAATATCAGAATATCATCCAGATACACAAATACTGAACGGTTCAGGAAGTCACGGAGGACATCGTTCACAAGAGCCTGGAAGACAGCTGGGGCATTGGTGAGTCCAAAGGGCATCACTAGATACTCGAAATGGCCTAGTGGGGTGTTGAACGCCGTCTTCCACTCATCTCCTTGACGTATGCGGACCAGGTGGTAAGCATTCCTGAGGTCGAGTTTCGAGAAAATGGTGGCCTTCTGTAGGGGTTCGAAGGCTGAATTGATGAGGGGCAGTGGATACTTGTTCTTGATGGTGATGTGGTTAAGGCCCCGGTAGTCAATGCAGGGGCGCAGGGAGCGGTCTTTCTTGGATACAAAGAAGAAGCCTGCTCCGACGGGGGAAGAAGAGGGTCTTATGATGCCAGCAGCGAGTGAGTCTTTGATGTATGTCTCCATGGCCTCACGCTCAGTTCGGGACAAGTTAAACAGGCGACTGGATGGGAGAGATGCCCCAGGAAGAAGATCTATTGTGCAGTCGTAAGGGCGATGAGGGGGCAGAAAAAGGGCTCGCTGCTTGCTGAAAACCTCTCCCAGGCTATGATAAACCGGAGGGACAGCGGACAAGTTGAGTGGCTCCAGCTGAACTGGGGGAATACCGACCTCTGCTGGGGGAATTGCAGACCGCAGGCATGAAGAGTGACAAAAGGAACTCCAACTCCTTACTTGATTCTCCGACCAGTCTATGTGGGGGTTGTGCAGATTTAACCATGGCTGGCCCAGAACTAGGGGTGTGTGAGGGGAGGACATGACGTGGAACTGAATCATTTCATGGTGATTACCGGACAGGACGAGATGTAGGGGTTCGGTGACATGGGTAACGTGTGCCAGGAGCTTCCCATTCAGACCTCGAGCATTGAGAGGAGCTGTCAGAGGTTGAGTTGAGATGCCGGCTGAGGCAACCAGTTGGGCATCCAAAAAGCTCTCATCAGCCCCAGAGTCCACTAGGGCAGGCAGAGAGAGAGACTGTTGGTTTAACAACAGTGTGGCTTCAAGTGGCTTGCGGGTCTGGGGGGTTGAGGAAGAAACAGCCTTGCTCACCAGTATCCCCACCTTTACTGGCGAGCACCCTCTTTTGGGTGCTGGGGGCATGTGTCCACGAAATGACTGGAGTGAGCACAGTAGACACAAAGTCCTTCTCTTATTCTCCGGAGACGTTCTTGGGGAGTGAGTCGGGCTCTGCCTAGCTGCATCGGTTCCTCTGAAGACAGGAGAGGAGACGAGACAGGGCGAGAGGGGAGTGACCCAGGAGATCGGCTGGCTCTTTCCCCCTACGGCTTTCCCTACGGCGCTCCCTAAGGCGGTTATCCAGTCTTATGGCTAGGGAGACCAACTCATCCAAGTTAGCTGATTCGTCCCTCACTGCTAACTCATCCTTAACAGAATCAGTTAGCCCTGTTTGAAAAACCCCTTGAAGCGCTGTGTCATTCCACCCCGCCTCTGCAGCTAAGGTCCTAAATTCCACTGAGTATTCGGCTACACTACGGGATCCCTGTCGCAGTGAGAGGAGGCGTTTAGTAGCGTCCCTACCGCTGACGGGGTGGTGGAATACTTTCTTCATTTCCTCTGCAAACTCTGGATAAGAATTACAAAGGTTGGACTGACTCTCCCATACAGCTGATGCCCAGGCTAGGGTGGTGAGTTGCTGGGAGACTGGAGTAGATATGCTGTGTCATGATTGGATTGATGAGGGACAGCTGAGTCAGTCGGCCAGGTGAGTGCAATCAGGCTGCTGCCTGCAAGGGAAACCACACCCCCCCCCCCCACACACACACACAGGGGAACAAACAGGGACACACAGGGACACAGTTTGGGCCGTGACACTAGCTGCCTCAGGTGATAAGAGCTTGTTTTTACCACAGATTTAATCTGACTCAAGTTTTAGTTCACGGTCCATTTTAATGCCAAGGTTCGTAATGGTGGGCTTGGTGTACTGAGCCAGGGAACCCAGGTCTACAGAAGTGGTGCCAGTGGTGCTACCAAAAACCATTACTTCTGTTTTTCCTTCATTTAATTTTAGGAAGTTGCACCCCATCCAGGCCTTTATGTCCTCTAGACACTTTAGCAGTGGACTAATTGAGTAACCCTCCTTCTTTGTTAGTGGGACATAAATTTGGCTATCATCAGCATAGCAGTGGAATGCGATGCCGTGCTTTCTAAATATGGACCCAAGAGGGAGCAAATAGAGGGAGAATAGCAGGGGGCCTAATAGTGAGCCCTGTGGGACCCCATACAGGAGTGGAGCAGAGGATGACTCAGAGTCACCAAGGCTGACAGAGAAAGTTCTGTCCTTCAGATATGACCTGAACCATTCCAGGGCTTTCCCCTCAATGCCCACCCACTCTCCAAGCGAGAGATCAGGATGTCATGGTCGACTGTATCGAAAGCAGCTAGATCAATAAGTAGAAGCACAACGCAGTCCCCAGAGTCAGTAGATAAAAGGATGTCATTCAAAACTCTTAAAAGCGCTGTTTCAGTGCTGTGCATAGTTTAAAACCGGATTGGAAAACCTCCAGTATATTTTCTCTTCCAGAAAAAAATAATTTGACTGTAGACAACCTCCAGGATTTTTGACATAAAAGGCATTTTGGAAATGGGCCTAAAATTAGCCAGAACTGTGGGATCCAGACTGGGTTTTTTAATACGAGGTTGCACTACTGCATGCTTCAGGTTTTCAGGGACCTTCCCTGAGAGCAGACTGCTGTTTATAACTGCCAGCACAGATGGTCCAACAGTGGGGAAAACCTCTTTAAAGAGTCGAGGTGCGACAGGGTCATTTGGAGAACCAGAGGGCTTTAACTTGGAGACAATCTCCTGTACAAAAGACAGTGCTACAGGCTCAAACTGATTAAAGACAGCAGAGCACAGTGCAGGAACTGAGGGGTCATTTGCAGGAGCAGAGATTTGAGCTCTAGTGGAGTTTACCTTATTAATAAAAAGTAAAGAAAGTCTTCACAGGCCGCAGTAGAGGTCTCCATAACGGTATTCTGGGGGCATTAAGGACCAAATCAATAGTCTGAAACAGAACACGTGGCTTGTGACGGTTTGACAGAAAGATGTCAGATAAATGTTTGCTTTTTGCCTCTTTCACAGTGATCTGATAGAGACGCCAACACTCCCTCAACATTTGAAATGAAACTTGCAGTTTGTCCTTTTTCCATTTACGCTCAGCTCTACGGCAATCCCGTCGGACAGCCCGAGTCGTGTCATTTAACCAAGGCTCAGATTTAGTTTTAGGTTGCCTGGTTTTTAAAGGAGCAACAGTGTCTATGGCAGCTTTGCAAGTGGAGTGAAACCATGAGCTAAGCTCATCCGTTTCAGGTGACATAGGTTCCCGATTAACACAGTTCTGTTTAAAAGCGACAGAGAACTGACCAGCAGTGGATGGGTTAATAATGCGAGCGCTCCGAGGAGCAGCGCGCGGTTTAACAGTTTCACAAGCAAGACTCACATCAAATAATACAGGCATATGATCAGAGAAAAAGGCGTCACAAATCTCCAGGTTAAGAACAGGCAAACCATAAGATAAAACAAGATAAAGTGTGTGTCCGCGTTCCTGCGTGGGGCCAGACACAGACTGCACAAGGTTAAAGGAATCAACAAGGTTTAAAAAGTCCTTTGCCATAGGTTTGTCGGGACAACACACATGAATATTAAAATCCCCAACAATAAGAACACGGTCATATTTTGGCATAATTTCAGCCAAGAAATCAGAGAAATCATTTGGGAATCGCTTATTGTATTTGGGAGGTCTATAGACCACAGCACACAGCACTGTATGAGAGCGACCGAGCTCGAACGCGTTCAGTTCAAAGCTGCCGGGTGATAATGACAGTGAAAGTTGCTGGCATTTATAGTCACTCTTAAAAACAGTTGCTATGCCTCCACCTCGGCCTGACGTCCGCGGAGAGTTAAAATAGCAGCAATGCTGCGGTACAAGTTCGGTAAACGCGCTGGACTCACCAATACTGAGCCATGTCTCAGTCACGAAGAGGAAGTCCAAGCCCTTAGAAGTGAAGAAATCCTTTAGGACAAAAGTCTTGTTTGTTAGCTCATGAACATAACGTTGTAAAAATACAAACGACATGACTTTAGAATCATAGCAAGGTAGACAACGAGCTACAGAGTCGTTTTTATCAGAACAGTTCGATACGCGCCGTCATCCGAGCTAAACATCAATAATTGGTCACAATCTGCAGCTGGAGGAGAGAGGAGTGCTTAGGGACTGTCTACAAACTGCAACGCCGAAAATATATACTCATAGAAAAATTCAAGAACTTTTTTAAGATGTAGTGCTACCAAAATCTCTTAACACATCAATGGTTATGTTGTTGTTACAGTATAACACTTATTTTGAATAAATATGCTTTTAAATATTTTTCAGGCTTTTTTATTTCAAACTATTTTAAATTACTTCGACATTTTACAATGTAGTGCAACCAAACCCCTTTCACACATCAATAGTACATTGCTGCTCATACTACATCAGGGTTGTCCAAACTACGGCCCGGGGGCAAAGGTTTTGCGAGATCTCGTAAAACATATATATATAATTTTTTTGTATATATTTCAAAATATAAATAAATGTGAAAAAAAGAAATGTCATCAAAAGAATTGCTAAACTGAATATTAATAATATTCAACATTAAAAACCTTTTCAAATACTTATTTTTTGTTTGAATACATCATTTTTATTTTTCAAAGTTCAGGATCAACATTTGAACTCTCAAAAAGATTGAATTTTCTCGAATGATCAAAACTTTATCCCAGATTCAGCTCCATAGATTCCTGCCATTTTACTTTTAACCTGAGGAAGTTATTAAAAGGATGAAATGGATAATGGACTTTCATTAAATGTATTATGTCAATAGATTTCACATATCTGTATTAGGTTAGTTGAAAGCAATAATAAGTTGACCCTAATATTTTGTATGTCAAGTTCATATCATTGCTTTCAACTAACCTGATACAGTTATGTGAAATCTGTTGACATAATACATTTAATTAAAGTCAACGTTTCAGTTTTTTCAGTGCAGCTGCCCTCCCCCCTCAAAGCCACCATCATACATGCTCATACATAAAAGCTGTTTTAGCAGGATGTAGAGGAACACACATGCCTCAAATGTAGCTCTTGATGCATTGAGACACACTGACACATAAGACACACACTGACACATAAGACACACACTGACACATAAGACACACACTGACATATAAGACACACACTGACACATAAGACAGACAGACACACACACACACACACACACATACACACACACACACACACACACACACACACACACACACACACACACACACACAAGTGGTCCTTTATGCTGTGGCCAGTTGGAAGCTGCTACCTGAACAGGAAGGAGGCGGGGGGGGATGATAACAGGCCAAAGAGGGAGCAAAATAGTAAACTGGGCTAAGGACTGAAACGGGAAAATAAATGTAACCTTTAAAAATACCTGAACATCCATTTGATATGATCTGAAATGTCTGAAGTCATGAAACATTGAGGACATTCAAAGGATAGGGACAGAGAGGGAGAGTTGAAGATAAAGATGAGAGAAAAGTGAGAAAGGAGGGATTGAAGATGTGGGGAGAAAGAAGAGAATGAGAGGAGGCTGGGTTCCGTGAATAAATGGAGTCATTGTTAACCAGAGGCGACCTTCCCTCTCTCCCCACCCACACCTTCACCTTCACCCCACCCCACAACCCCTCACTCCAACGGCTCAGGGTATCTGTTCCTCTGTTAGCACTGGATCCAGCAGCACCTCGGGTTACAGCTAGCACTAACAGATGCTGGTGGGAAGTCCTGCCCTCAGGTAAACTGAGTCCAATGTTTCAGAGGTTTTTAATACACCCAGTATTTTAAAAATACAGTTTTCTTACGAACAAGACAGCCTCATCTCACATAGCATTGCACCCAAAACAATTGTCCTTAATGGACTTTTTATCCACTACTGTTTTGAGAATATAAAGAGTTGGTTACACTACCTCTCCAGTCGGGGTTATTAAACTATTTCAAAAGAAAAGAGTGCAATGAGATGGCATTAAAAGAGCACCAGTCAAACCTGGAATGATTGAAACCATGTGGGAAACATGATAGAAACATCTCAGTGTTGTCATGGCTACATACACCAGGTTTTTTAGTCTGCTGACATGCTTCATCTCCTCAGTGGAGTTGAAGCCGGTTATGTCTGTTTGCAGTGTGTGAACACTCCAGGAAGAGAGGGCAGAGGAGGATAAGAGTCAAGCTAACCCAAGGCCATCCTGCCTGCTACTGGCTATGCTCTGACAGCTGGAAAATAAAATGGATGAAATTAAGCTAACCCAACATTGGGAGATCAGAGAACACTGGGCCAACATCATCACCGAGACCAGGCTACATCATAACACCCTGGATGAGGCTGTACTGATGGGCGGACTGTACAGTATACAGTGTTTCCCCTAGGTTTACTGCTTTGGGGGGGTGCTGCCTGAGCATTTATATATAAAAAAATATATTTTTTAAATCCTCTGGAGCAGAGAGAGGAGCTGTGAATTATTGTTGTTGATTAATGCATCAGTGTTTCTTAGGGTCAAAAACACTAAACTCACAACTTAAAATGAAAGCGTTTAGTTTATTTAATAAAAGAGCACATGTTCAATGTGAAAAATGACAGTAGATATAGATTAGTTGCAATTTTTTTTTTTTTAAACACCTTGAATTTCAGGGGGGGCGCGGGGTTCCGTTGGCGGGGCGCAGCGTATACTTCAGCGGAATATCAAAACAGCGGTCCAGGGTGCAAAACGCATCAATGACAGCGACCCTCTACCACACAGAACAACACTACCCTCTACCACACAGAACAACACCATTTATATAAACATCTATCATGACAGGGCACCCACAGCCAAGTAACAATTCAAAATGAATGAAGTCGGCACGGCGGCCCACATTGAAGATGACTTAGGCCTACCTTTGATGATCAAATCACTGAAACACAAAGTCCATCCTCCTGTCCTTTTGGATGAAGCACTTGATGGCGGGTCATGCAGCTGATCCTTTGCCACTCCAGTTTATCATTGTAACTCAATCTTTAAAATGACTCGGTTAATAATTTCGCAACGATGTCATCACTATCACTGACATGAGCCATCATGAACGAACTTATGCTAATCATAAATCTATCGATCATAAATCTATCGATTAGATTTATGATTCGAAAATGATAAAAGTAGGGTAGACATGTGGATATTATCCGGCTGAACAAAACGTGCATTTATCTAACAGGTTCGTTTTCCACAGACCTTATTTCCAGCTATTTTCCAAAACCCTATGGAGAAATCTCATTGCTTTTTTGTCGAGGGAACCAGCAGCTTACCTCCGGGTTTTAGGACGCGTCGCTGCACCACTTGCATAAACTTCACAGCGGGCGGAACTTGTCATAAAGTCCGCAAAAATAAAGCCCACCCATTCAGAGGGAAGATATGATTGGTCAATTGTACTGTCACTTGACATTACTCTCTCGTGGAGTTACTATAGCGGCCCTCTGTGAATTTACAGCAGGACCACCAATCACCTCCTGTCCTCACATAACTCGCAGAGACGAGCTTCTTTCATTTAACCTTTCACATTCAAACAGAAACTGAACAGGCAGATTCGAAGGATTTCTTTCTTTGGAAATGTTATTTTAAATACATGCCTTAGACACAATTTCAGGTACAGCAGCAATCCAAACAATGTTACCATTGAACTTTAGAAACCTGCAGTTGACCTGAAATTGAACTGGGCGCACATGCCAACAACAATCAATAAATGTGATGCCATGCCTGCTGTCCATCTGTGTAGGTTTGACCTTGAACCCCCAACCTCTTCCAGCAGAGTTTCATATGGCTGGCCCTGTGCTCACCCTGACCCCCACTCACAAATACATGCATGGATTAGTGTTGTTTCTGCAGCCAAAAAAAGACAAATCAGTTTAGCTTTGCCTGCACTTTACATCTCTCCTTCACTCTACAGCTCCTCATGTTGTGTCTTTGTGGTCTTCTGTGTTTATTTCTTATTTCTCCTCCTTCCACTGCATGTATTCAATGTCTATCTCTGTGTTTTTCTCAACTCCATCCCTGCAACTGTCTTTCTTTTCCTCATCCCCTTCTCTTTTTTAATCTGGGAGGAGAGAGGGAGATTAGGTGGGAGAAAGGGAAAGGTGGTGCATGTAGAGAGAGAGAGAGAGAGAGAGAGAGAGAGAGAGAGAGAGAGAGAGAGAGAGAGAGAGAGAGAGAGAGAGAGAGAGAGAGAGAGAGAGAGAGAGAGAGAGAGAGAGAGAGAGAGAAAGATTATCCCAGCAGATTTGTGATCGTGAACTCAGGTCAGATACCGTGGGACCAAGGGAGAGATTAACATGAACAGGAAAGAATTAGCGAAAGACTGTTACAAGGACAACAAGGATACAATTGAGAAGGCGGGGTGAGGTTGTGACAGATGAGTAACATTAATAACAGAGAAAGATGAGCATAGTATTTTTGACCTGATAATTTTTCCAATATGAGGACAGATGGACAGAATACTTAAGGTATGTTACGGACTGAGAGCTGATTCAGCATGCAAATTAAACTTCAATAAGCCATGTCATCCAAAGGAAACATGATTGATATAAAACCCACTCATCTCCAAAGGTCAGCTGGTGTTGTTACGTGCTGTTTACTACAGAGTAGTCTTTTTAATGGAAGTACATCAGAGGGGGGAAAAGTACTCCGATCTTAAAAAAGTAATGCTGTTTCATGTAAAAGTCCTGCATTAAAAAGGTTACTCAAGTAAAAGTACAAAATGATTGGCATAAAAAAATACTTAAAGTACCAAAGTAGTCATTGTGCAGATTGGTCCATTTCCGAATAATATATATGATATGTTTTATAATGATTGATCATTAAAGTGTTATCGAAACTGGTAAAGGTGCAGCTAGTTGAATGACATTAGCCGCGTTCACACCGGAGTACTTTCACCCGTACTTTTCCCCTTTAGTTCCGTGCCAGTGCCCGTTGCGTTCACACCAAAAAGTTCACTTGGTTCAGGGCACTTTTATCCCCATGTTTAGTGCCTGCTAGAGAGGTGATACTCTCCTGGGGGAAAAAAGTGCCCCAGTGCTGATTGACTGGGCGAATTGCAAACCACGCCCCGTAAAATTCTGAAAAGTTTTGTGAAGCCGCCATTGCATTTGTGGCATTAGCATTATTAGCATTAGCATTAGCCCCGCGCACCAACGGAGAGAGAATAATTTATGGCAACACAAAAAAAAACATGGGAGCAGTGGAGTGATGAGGAGGTGTCGGCGTTCTGGCGATTTACTCGGAAGGCTTCAGTAGAAGCTGCTGGGGACTTCCGGTCGGGGACTTCCGGTCGGGGACTTCCGGTCGGGGACTTCCGGTCGGGGACTTCCGGCCGGGGACTTCCGGCCGGGCCGGGGACTTCCGGAGGCAGTATACACCGTGAAGTTGTTTGCGGCCTGCCAGTAAACCCAAAGCAGAAGAAGACGAAGTGACGTCAGCGGCTTCATTTGCGTAATCTTCCCTCAGGGAAGTACTCCGGTGTGAACGCGATCTGTGCCGGGCACTGAGTACAGCAAAGTACGCGGTGTGAACGCGGCTTTTGTATACTGCAGGGTAGCTTGTGAATTTACTCCAGGTGGAACTAAAGTCTGATTTAAGACTTGATTATATTTCACATCATTAATACAAATCTGTAAAGTAACTAAATGTATTAAATACATGTAGTGGAGTAAAGTACACCATTTACCTCAATTGTAGTGGGGTAGAAATACAAAATTGTACTTTAGTGCAGTACTTGAGTCAATGATCTTACTAACTTCCCCTCTGAAGTACATCAGGGCCTTCAGCTTCTAGATATGATATGAGTATGCTGCAGCAGTGTTAATCTGCATTGTCAGCTATTTACATTAGAGATATGTGGGCAGCAATCATCAGCTGAACAGAGGAGGTGGGATAATGTGAGGAAAGAGGTGGGAAAGAGAATAGGAGATGATAACTGTCCTCCTGTATTGATCCAGGCTCACACAGGTGACAGTTAAATCAGCCTTAAAGTTCAGATAGTTCCACCCACAACGGGCCAGACGGGCCATGTGTCTGCTAAGTTTAGCTTGTGATGCACACATTATAAATAGCATTCATATTGAGAGAGCGGCATGTGTTGTTTACTTTGATAATGTTTTTGTAAAATGTTAAGCTCCTGTAGCCTAGAGCTGTCCATCTTGCCAGTTCAAGGTGGCTGCTTCCTCTTTGACCACTCCTCTCTGCAAACTTATCTGCTTTTAAGAAGTTTCTTAGTTTCACAGGAACTATAAAGTACTGAGTTCTGAACAGAGCTCCCAGAGCTTTACAGATGGAGCTTCCCCTCTGTCAGCCTACATTCTGCATCGCATTGGGATCTTAAAGGAGGAAACAGTTTAGTCATTGCACAGAAGATCCATTACATTCACAATGTGACAGTGCAATAATAAATGGGTTGATCCATACCATTTTCAAATGACAGAATGAAAACTTTTAGGTCGCATTCACGCCTAATAGTCCGTTTTCAGGTGCGCACCAGATGACAGTTTGTTACATTGTTTCATTTTTCAGAAGGTTCGGTTTGCGTTCACACGGGCAAAACTCAAATTGACTATAAACTTTAAACACAAGTCATTTGCACGGAAATGCTGTTCAACAATTGGTCAGACATTAAGGGGGTAAAACCGCAAATCCCGGCAATTTCTACCGGAGCCATTTTCGGCAGGTTATTTTCATGCTGCTGTTAATCTGGAGATCAACAGACTCTAGTGGCCCGCGCATATGATTATATAATCAGACAACGTCCGTTAAAAAACATTATAACACATATAATCAGAGACGTTCTGCAGTAAGGAGGGGGTTTCACCGACGACAGTTGGCTCTTACTTTTATGTATAATTGACGGAGCATTTTTACTTTACACGACACTGTTCAACACTTAATTCTGCTTCATACAAAACAACCGCGGATGTCTTGAAAGACTCTTTCGCTAAAGATTTTGAAGACATCCGCGTTCTTGTGACACGTAAATACTACGCTTCCTATGTTTTGGTGCAGACTGCGTTCACACCAGTGATGAACTGCTCCAGAGTTCACTAGCAAGCGGTCCGAGACCACCTCTTTTAAGCGGACCAGAGTCCAGTTGTTTAGTTCACTTCAGAGTTCTCGGACTGTGTTCACACCAACCCAAACGAACCGCACCAAGCGGCTAAACTGGACTCAACTGGACTATACAAGGCTGGTGTGAATGCGACCTAAGTGTTTATTTGTTAGACTTGATAACTTTGGCTCTTCTGCACTGAAGAGGGTATTCATTTATCCATAAAAAGAGAGGAGACCATGCCTGTATCTAAACAGAATAAAAACACAGGTAATGTGGTTAATGTAATCTCGAGTGTAGAAGTTGATGCATGGCAACCTTTGAAAGGTGCAGTTTGTATGTGTGTGTGTGTGTGTGTGTTTGTGTGTGTGTGTGTGTGTGTGTGTGTGTGTGTGTGTGTGTGTATATTCCCTACAGCTGTTTGAAGGGTGACCGTGGTGAGGCAGCTTTAAACACACTCTCTTACCCATGAGGCTGTTGGCAGTTCTAATGGACAGGGTCATGGTGAGAAAGCGAAGCTCAGCTGAGTGACTAATAATAATCTGATGACAACATTGAGGGGGATCTACTGAAAATGATAGTGTGGATGGAGCGGGGGGTCTACTGCAGAGACCGTGGGGGGGGGAGAATCCCAACAGCAGTACAGTGGTTTGAGTCGTGTTTTCCTACTAGCAAATGATGGCTGGCTTGGACACCTGGGGTCCACCTGAGACTCACCCACACTCTGACTCTGAGGGTGAAAACAAGACGCAGGTGACGCTATATGTTGCAGAGGCAGTTACACAGACAAATATTCCAAACTTGTGCTTAATAGTTCCGCCAAGTACACCACAAGAGGCATCTCAAAGCCAAATAATTTCCATGTGTTGTCTTTAAATATACCAAAAATGCAATTAAGAGTATTTCTACCATTACCATTTAGAGTTCTTCTACTTAGTAAAAGCCTCAGAATCATTTGTTTTATTGCCAAGTCACACACAGGATTTGCTATAGTGAGTGTGTACATAACATAAACACAGTAAGAGCAATTCAAAATAAAAGCACGTTAAAAAATCTGGAAATATTACTAAAGAGTAGAATAGAAATAAGAATATGAAAAATGCTATTCTGAATATGTCCACAAATATGTAAACAAATAAGTATAGCATATTTCAAATTATTTGAACTGTATATCTTAGTGACAAGAAAGATGCTGTGCAGTTTTAGAAGTGGTCGTTGGGTGCAGAAATGTGCAGAGTTGTCAGAGAAAGGGGCAAATATTCACACCCAAATACCTCTTATTAGATTAGGTGGAAAATACTACACACATGTAATGGTGGAAACCCTGTAATAGAATATTACTTGAAATAATAAAAAAATCTAAGCGAATAAAAAATGATGAGTAAATAATGAAAAGCAATGAGGTTTTAAAGAGACAGCAGTTAAAGGTTCATTGATGTAGTCGAATGAAGATGAGTTCTGAGCGGCTCTCTAATCCCTGTAAGCCTCTGCCATTGTTCATTGAAGCACGGTGTTTGGAATGACCAATTTCATTATTGATGAAGCACCTGATCAGGCTCTGTTCAGGCACCTGATCAGGCTCTGTTCAGGCACGTATTAAAGGTCCGTTGTCATGGCCATTTCCACTGATCATAATTCCATTGTTGAGGTATACTAAAATAGATTTATACTGTGCAATTTTCCAAACTCACATTGGTTTCTCATACAGCATCTCTGTAAAGTGTATTTACCGGTATTCACTCTGTCCTAAACGGCTCGTTGGAGCTCTTGCACCCCCTCCCTGTGAGCCCAGTGTGCTCCGATTGGTCAGCTCGGCCACTCTGTTCTGATTAGTCAACCACCAGAGAGGCTCCGCCCATGTCTAACAGTGCTTTTTTCGGCTCGCTCTGAGCAGAACATCAGTCTTACAATGGCGTCGGTACAGCCGTATATTTTATACGCTAACTAACCGAACTGTACCTACAACTGTTGTTATAGAAGAGTAAGCTATTTTTTTACCTGTAATAAACTACTACTGTTTGATGAAAAATCAAATCATGGTTTGCTATATATGAATGATATGTTATAGGATCAAATAATTCAGGGAAGAAAGGCTACTAAGTATTTCCATCAAACTTTATTTTTAGAAATGTACAAAATGAACATGTGTAAATATACATATATACACTGTATATCATCCATTCCTCCCCTTATAGGCGTTTTCGGCATCTTGCCTATCGCAGCTTTGTAAGCTGCTGCCGGGGCTTTTTAGGACGAGGCATCAGAGTGGTCATCCCGTGTGTGCGTTGTCCGCCAGATACGCCAGGAGTTTCCTGATCTGGCTGGACGAAATCAAATGCAAATCACAAAATATTAGAGAAACTTAGTTGTTTTAGATTTGTTAGTAGTAGTTGTGGTAGGAGTGTGTATCTATCCATCTATCCTCCTCACACATTAAAAACACATTTCATCTATTTAATAGAAGCCTATAGGCGCTTTCACACCAAGTACTTTGCCGTACTTAGTTATGAGAACTTAGTTAATGAGAACTCTTTAGTTCTCATGAACTAAGTACAGATCGCGTTCACACCGGAATAAGTTCCTGAGGGAAGATTACGCAAATGAAGCCGCTGACGTCACTTCTTCTTCTTCTGCTTTGGGTTTACTGGCAGGCCGCAAACAACTTCACGGCGTATACTGCCACCCGAAGTCCCCGGCCGGAAGTCCCCGGAGTTGGGGACTGGCTTCAGTAGAAGCTGCTGGGACTCCCAGCAGCTTCTACTGAAGCCTTCCGAGTAAATCACCAGAACGCCGACACCTCCTCATCTCCACCGCTCCCATGTTTTTTTTTGTGTTGCCATAAGTTAGTCTCTCTCCGTTGGTGCGCGGGGCTAATGCTAATAATGCTAATGCGAGCAAATAAAATGGCGGCTTCACAAAACGTTTTGGGAGTTTTACGGGGCGTGGTTTGCAATCCGCCCAGCCAATCAGAAATGGGAACCTTTTTCTCCCATGAAAGTACCTGCTCTCTAGCAGGGACGGAAAAGGGGGTGGAAAGGTTCTCGTGAACTAAGTTCTAGTTCCGGATTTTTTTGGTGTGAACGCACATTTTTCGGAACTATATCTGAACTATATTGGGAAAAGTACTCCGGTGTGAAAGCGCCTAATGTTCTCAATGCGGCCGGTCTATGGCTTTCTGAAACGTCTCTGTTTCTCCTTTAGTTTACTCATTTTGTCTCCTCTGTGTCCTCCATGCTGCTACTGCTTTTTTATTTGTGTATTTCTTTATTTGGATCACAAGGTATTCATGATAGAGTTTGATCAATTGACAAATATTTATATTAATTGATCCAAAAATAGAAAACTAAATAACAAAAAAAATATAAATAATTCATAATATACATAGAAAAGAAAAACTGAAAAGAAAAGAAAATAGTGCACAGGGGTTGTGTAAAGATTAAATAAAATCTGTCAGCGTACAGAAGCCCTATCAAACAGTACATGGTCGTCTCTGGAATATGTGCTGTTGTCATTTGTCCATGTTTCTGCAAACTGATTCTCCTGAAGCATCATGGCAAAAGTGATTCTTTCCATAACACATATTTCATAGATCGTATCATAACAGTTGTCCAGATTTAGACATTTTCTAGTTGTATTAGTTTATACGTTTTGAAGTTTGTGGTTTTAATGTAATAGTCCAAACCTACATTTGTCCCAATTAAAGGGTTTTTCTGTCTAGTATATTTTGATTTCTGAATGAATCTTGTAAAGACATGCCCAGAACATGCTCCTCTTTACTATTTTCATCCTTCTCTTTCTTATTTAATTATTTATTTATTTTCATTATTCCTCTACTCTGATTACCATTTTTTTTCATTGAGATTTGTACTTATAGTACCTCACATAAACGTACGTTACATTGCCAAATGTGGAGAAACAGTGCCCTGTGGTCAGGACGAATGTGTGTGCCTCAATCTGCAGTGCCGCTCTGCTTTCACCATTGTTTACGATGATAAACTGACAACAAATATGCAAATGTGTTACTCAGTGACAGCCGCGTGGTGGCTGTCACATATCCCGGTTGTCAATCAGATTTCTGTATGGAGGCTCTGTCAGCAGACTCTCTGCTCAGTAATCTCTCTGTTCACATGCCGCTGTCTGCTGCCACACTCAGTCTGTGTTGTGTAGTCGATCGTGGTGAGCACACTGTTTTCGGAAATGATGAACTTGATCTTTCCATGTGGCAACACCTACTGGACACCCAGGAGGGGGGCTACCGAGACATCTGTAAAGACAAAAAATGCACACAAATAAAGCAACGTGGGCCACTCTAGATTTATGGCAGTGCGATAAGAAGAAGATTAGGAAGAGGGCAAAGTTGTTCCTAACCCAGGATAGGAGAACCGTGTCAGTGTGTCTGCAGAGAGCGGCAGGTTCAGCTGCTTCATCCTCTCTCCCTCACATCACTCTCTCACAAATGTACAATCCATTTGATTGGCTCAATCGAGTGAAGCTACTGATGCATAACATGGATTAGCTGGAGCGACCATCCCTGGGGAAGAAAACCCTCAGTGATGATGTTCATATATTCTCAATAGTTTCTCCAGGTATAACGTCTATCCTGGTCCGGGTCTCTGTTTTGTGATGACTCAGAGGGACTTCTTAGCTTAGTTGTTGAGGTTAACAGCTCTTTGCTGCTTTAACATCAGGACACAGTGATCCTGCCTCTGTGAGCGTAATGACCAGCCCATCCACAGAAGCAGCAGCAGCAGCTGACCTGCAGCCTTCACACACTCTAACCAGACTACAGGCCATCAGCAGCCGCAGCACCAACACAATGTGCCGCTTTGTAAAGCTGCCAGCAGGAGAAGAACGGAGTGCAGTGGTGAGACAGCTAGTGTGTTTCAGGTGGAATTGTGAGACAGCTGTTGTGTACAGACTGTGACCAAAGAAGATCTACATACTGGGCGCAGATTGCACTGTCCTTTGATTAGAACAGCTAAGAAGCCTCCTAAAACAAGAGCTTCTCCTTCAAAGTGAAGGAGCTACTCAATTGGAGCACAAGAGGCTCCTCGACAGAGAGAAGCTGATTGAATCATGTGAGGCACACACCTGTTGGATTGTTGGACACTTCCTGGGTTTTCACGATGCTCCTTTGCACCTGTGTTTCAACGTCTCGCTGTGTTCAAATCACGTCTTATTCATCCATGATTCAGATCGAGGCGACAGGTGCTGAGGCATTCTCTGTGGATCGACAGTCTCCTCCTGTATGAAGAGATATGCAAATACAAGGACCAGGCCTGCATAGACAACTTGGTTAAATACAATTAGGGAACTGCCTGCCAGAAGCAAGGTGATGATTCTCCTTTTTCAATGGGGATGCAGAATCAAGGGCTAACCATGTAACCCATCAAAAATTACCTGCACTGAATAATAATAATATTTGCACTGAATTCACATATGACTTTCCCCCGCACTAATACCTGCACAAATATATATATATATCTATATCAGTGGTGAACCGTCAGGGCCTTCAAGGTGTTCAGAGAATACCCTGAAACACTCAGATATAAAAAAAAAAAATGGATTTAATTATATAAATACAATTTTATAAAAGGTAAATAAAATGAATAAATGACAATTGTATCTGTGTTGTTGATCTGCAATATTACAGTGTTACGTTGATTTGTTTGTCTTTCTCGGTCCATGCACTACGCATTTCAGTGGTTTTGTGCAAAAATGCACGGCGGGGGGTGTGTGTGTGTCTACAGAAGGTCCAGTTGTGATAGACGCGGTTCGCCACTGATATATATATATATATTTAACCTTCTTCACATATCTGTATTTATGTACAATTACCTGATCAGAGTTTAACTCATTTTTGTAATTATTCATATTTTGTATTATTATTATCCCTGTGTGTATTCTCACTTCTACTGTCTGTTTCCCTCTTATTCTGTTGCTGCTATTACACCTGAACTTCCCTAGGGATCAATAAAGGTCCATCTTATCTTATCTGTATACACCTTTATAATATTTGTTATAGTTTTTATTACTTTTCATGAATAGATTTTCATTTCAGTCAATATATTGTGTGTACTCTGGGTCTATTGCAGAATGTGAGACACTGAGGTAGTGTTTGGACAGGATGGGATGCTGTGCTGTTGGAGACATTTGTCTGTCTGTTTGTGACTTTTCAGTTTCCAATCATCATTGATGATGTGTGAAAGGAGACAGGAAAGAGAAATGAGATATGAATAAAAGATAGAGTGAGATAGAGAAGATTGAAAAAGAAAAGGGAGGGATGTCACTGAGCGCATAATGTGTGCGTTCTTAGGACCCATGAAGCCGTGCACTTCACTGAACACAACATTAATAGCAAAGTGATTAACAGAAGCAGCGGCATCGACTGTGGGAACCCAACACACACATTCCCCTCACACTCAGCTACCCTTAAAGACACACAAACTGAAATACTTAAAAATGCTTCATCACTGACGTACTTATCTCAGAACATATACAACTAAATGTTCACTGAGTCAGTCACAGAGACTGGCACGTACATGAGCTTCCTCCTTGGTCAGTTTATATTATACACATTTTGATTGTATTAGGACTTGTCGGATAAAATAATAAACAACTTGACACCAGAGCTGGATATCGATATTAAATGTTCTTTAATTTGACCTATTTATGGTATGCATTAAGGACAGCAAGCCAAACAAAATCCTGTCTTTTTTTAATGTCATCAGTTCTGTCACCAGAAATAGCACATTACACTGAAGTTATGGCCACCGAATTCTAATTCCTAAGATATTAAAATGAAAGAAGAAGACAAACAGACAGATAGACATTTCTACAGTCGGACAGCCCAGGCAGTTTTAATGATACTATGGGTTGTCTGTCCTACATTCGTCCACTTTGAACCTCCTTAAAATGCATCGGAACAAAGGTCACTGACTCTCTGTGACCTCACAAAACACCTTTTTGGCCATAGCTCAAGACACAATCATTTCTAATAAAACAATGACTTGTAAATTCTGGACAGATATGGACAGAAACACTTTGGACTTGTTGCTGGAGGCATACAGCCGTGAAGTGGTAGTTCTAGTTTGTGTGCGATTTTATGCTGTTTTAATGAAAATCTCACTATTGTGTAAATGCACCAGATATTGTCAGTTAAGAACATAATATTCATGACATAATATTATGAGCATGTAAAAAAGCCCAATGCTAATGTAGTGGAGTATTTTATCTGTTGAGTTTGGTTTATAAAAAGGAACAACATTCTCAACAACAGCTCTGAGAGAATAAATATACCCAGCACCTCCTGTTCCTCTGAATGATTCAGGGCCCCCCTGCCAACAGGGCCCCTGCTCACAACATGTCTCACCGTAATCATCCAGCCCAATGCAGATCAGCAGTTAATATATGAATATCATGTATCTCATTAGCACTTGGCTCCACAGTGGCTCCATGGTGAGCATGTCTTTATACGTTGGTGTTCTTGATGTTTGCTCGCCTTCCAAACCCAGCTCCTGCTGCTCCTCGGCAGTCCACAGCCTGCAGGTCAGGTGGGGGGGGGGGCTCTGATGTAACTTACACACACACACACACTTTGAATGGAAAATAAGCAGCTATAGTGAATAAGATGGGTAAAAGCAGATTAGAATAGTATGCACAAACCAAGTAGTCCGGACAGCAAAGTGCATCAGGAGACAACCTCACAAACAACACACGTCCGTAGCATGCACACACACACACACACACACACACACACACACACACACACACACACACACACACACACACACACACACACACACACACACATATGCAACGCAGGTCCAGAAGGTGGGGGATTTACGGCTCAGTGTCTCAGATTAAGTTGAGGGCTTATAAAGCACAGGGACCACCACTGGCTGTCTTTACTTGCATCTCCTTCAGACTTTCTTGGCCCTCCTGTCGTGTTCGTTTCTCCAAGCTTACTTTGGTGTTCTCGGTCAAATTTGACCTGTCTGTTTTTTACTGCTCTTACATGGACACAAAAACCATTAATCATCACCAAATAGTTTCTGGTTTACATGTATAATCTCTCTTCATGTCTGCATACTGATTTTCTTTTTATTTTATTTGTATTAACACATTTACCACAATTATATATATGCTGTGTCCTCTATCACTCTTGATCTCACCTATGTGTGTGCTTCCTCTGTGCTCACACAACATTCCTGCTCACCCTCTCTCTCATTTCTATCCACCTGTCTGTCAAACAATGAAAGGTAGATTCTTTTTAAAGACCAGCACTGATTCATTTGCATTGAGCTGCTTCCAGGTGATATACTGTCCTTCATGTTAAGCTATCAGTGTAAAACTCAGCAGTGACAGCAGCTGGCGACTCTAAGAGTATCCGGAGACGCACACATGACTGAAAGAAGTGCTGACAGCCTGTGGATCCATCCCATCAGCTTACCGTCCCATCGCAGGATCAATTCTACTTCATCACTCATACGTCAGCATAGAGCAGCACAAAAACCAGCAGGCCTACATAAACCCACAATCTGCAGTACTGCATGAAGGCTAACTCATAGATATTTGAAGAATAGTGTTTAACACTAACCGAGCTGACATTTTTAAATGGTTGTCTTTGTCTGACATTCCAAAGATTTTTAGATTTCTGTGAAATGAAATAGAAGGGAAAAAAGAGTATTTTTGCTAAACAGATGACTTAATATTTATTTATTGAGACTTGCATCTGTTTTGTTTTTTTCTTCACTTCACATTGACTCTCTGTGCATCCCTGCTGCTCTGTGCTGTATAATGAAACTAAAGGAAACATTGCAGGATGGTTGAACTGCTCCACTCCCTCCACTTTTGTGTTTTTCTTTACTTACATGTAAAAGATAGTTTTTTGGCCAACAAACTCATTAGTCAAAAAGTTAATTTTCAGAGTTCCAACTGGTTAAAGCGGTATTTTTATTTAACTTTTTTTTTTTGTAACCTAACAATGCCTATTTTCTGCATTACCAACAGTAATATGAAACAACCTGAGAAACTGAAAAACTGTTTTTGTTCATGTAAAACGTCTCAATAACTGAAAGTTTGTGAGTCTTCCAGTGTGTTCCTATATACACAGCTGTGTGTGCCTGCATTTTTACTACAATGGAAAATGATCCTTTACTAAACCATTTAGCAACACCTGTACATCTGGTTGGTTCATGCAAATAAAACATTGATGATCAGAAGATCTTCAAAGATACAGAACGTTTATGCAAGTTGTTGATTTTGGTTTGGAGGGTCAACTGCACAGCAGAACTCCCCCGAGGAGAGAGGCAGTGACATCCTGTTAAAGTGAGGGATGAAACAGGCCATTGTCAAGTGTTCATTTGAGGTGGAAGTTATTTATATATTATAAGCTTGACTCTACTTTAGGAGCTAGGTTTCCTCATGTCTATTTATGTTCTTGTGCACTGATTTTCTTAAGCTGAACAGTGAATTGCCAGAAAAGCCGCCATCAAAACTGAAAAGGACAGACCCTTCCTTTAAACTAAAGGGCATGAGGGCAACTCTGTGACATCAGATTCATGCTCTTCTTATACTGACATGTTTTTAGATAGGATAAACCCCTTGAGACCCCCTTGAGATGACCGTGTTGTTTTCAAGAGGGTCCTTATACAGCACAAACATTTTAGATTACATATCTCAACATAACTATGGCCACAAAAGGCCTTGAACAAATACATTTGCCCAGCAATTACAAACAATACATACGAACATAGTGTTTTGTTAGTGTTAAATCATCAAACGCATGGACAATTCACCTCAAAATAAGAAGACTAAGTTCTTCTTAGAGGGTGTTTGCTAATCAGTAAACTGGGAAACTCCATTAAATGTATGACTGAAGAATCTGCTGAAAGAGAGTTGCATCGATGAACCAAATGAAAAGAGACAGACTACACGATGTCTGATCCAACCTGCAAACAATGTTTCCATCTAGCCTGACCCAAAATATGAATCTTTATTTCCATTTTTGTCAACGTTTTTAAGAACACTCTGGACGTGCATTGACGGCATGATGAGTCTCTTTGGTATGTTAACCAGCGGGGCAAACCAAACCACTGAGTGATCACACAGAAACACACACAGTCAACACACTGTAGATAGAGATTTTTTAATCAAGTCACCACAGGAGCACACGGTAAACACCGTATGGTAGTTCTCGTCCTTGATTAATATACACTGATGTCAGGTTAAAGTCACTCTGTGTTTGTGACTTTCCAATTTCCAATCATCATGCATGATGTGTGGAACAAGAGAAGAGATATGAATAAAAGATAGTGAGATATAGGAGATTGAAAAAGAAACACTGAGTGCATGGTGCGTGTATACCCTTGAAGCCGTGCAGTTCACTGAGCACTGGATAAAGCCTTGACTTACTCCTCTGTCTCTGTGTGTGTTTGCAGGTTTAGTCAAACAACCCTGACACTCTGGGAATTCTTCCTATATGTCTCTCAGAGTTCCCGTTAGAATATTTGTTTGCCGGTCAACATGTCTTAACAAAGTTTAAATCTTCCGGACAAAATTAGAAAAGTGCCGGTCAAAGGTCTTCTTTGTTATTTATTGAGCTTTAAAACAAATTGATATGATTCGATATTAAACAAACTAATTATAGTAGATTAACTATACATTATTCAAAAGTGTACAGTAATTTACAATAACACGGGAATATTAAACGGAGCGCTCTCTCTCCCTCTGAGAGCCCGCCAGTATCATGCAGCTCGCGGATCCAGTAATGAGTGACCCGACAGTAAAACTAAACATCTATAACTAGTTTAGGTAGTTTGAGAGGTCATTAAAATAGCTACGTGTGATTTTCTAACCTGAAGTGTGTGTTTTGCTCCGCTCACCGCTGCAGGTGATCATGCAGAGCTGCGTGTCGACTCGTCAGCAGCAGCTGATCTCTCTCTCCCGTCAGATTAGACTTTAGTCGCGTTTGTGTCCATATCGATCAGATCTAGCTAGTTCTAGCTAATGATATGACTACCTGCTTATTAAAAGACACCTAAACAATAAGCGTCGCTATGCAACCGGGTGAGGCCACAAAGTATAGCGCAGCATTATGCATTTGTTAACATGCCCACCGGAACCCCGAGGCATTAATCAAATCAAATCAAGTTTTATTTATATAGCACATTTTGAAACGATTTTTGGTCGAGCCAAAGTGCTGTACATATAATAAAAAGTACCCTACAGTAAAGACACTTTACAGCAAATACAACAGCACAGTTTGTGCAGAATATCAGTATGAGAAAAACGACACCCTCATTACCAACAGATCAACGCACAATCAACCCATACAGGACATCTCTTTCTCCACATTAAGTGTTAGACATTAGAATTGACTATTCTTGTCTGTCACATACTCTTTTGTCTGTCACATACTATTCTTGTCTGTCACATAAGTGGCGCAACTGATGCGGTATTGCGTTAAGGGGAAATTATTTTGACCGGACATTTTGACCGGAGAGATTTAGATTTGCCGGTCTTCAGCATATTTTACCGGTCATAGTCCTGTAATTACCGGCTAACGGGAACTCTGATGTCTCTGTGACCCTTCTGTTGTCCCTGTCTGTCACTCTGTCCCTGCAGCTATACAACAGCATGCCTGTATGTTGGCCAGCAGAACAAGAAGCACGATGGAAGTGAAGGAGCGACGTCCATACTGCTCACTCACCAAGAGCCGCAAGGACAAGGAGGGAGCGTACACTGGTGAGGGCCCCTCATTCAGACAGTCATGTCTTTATTCAATCATCTGTTTAACCACCTGAAACCCCCCCAACCCCTCCTTTAACCAAAGTGTGGAGAACATACAGTGGCCTTCAGGGAACATAAAACAGGGAAAGGTCCTCTCTAGAGGAAGAGATAAGTATGTCCTCAGAACCTGTAGAAACATGGCACTCAGCATGGAGACTCTGTGAAGAGGACCTGCTCAATATAAACATATGAACTGCTAGATCTAAGCCAAATGAAACACGTGGATGCTTAGTTTCAGGAGATGTTACAGCCATAAAAACATAGCTATAAACATATCTGATAGTCAATACCTCTGTCATACCTGGTCATTTCAGTACGAAATGTAGAATCTATTTATGAACGCACAGTTTCTTTCACATTTTGTAGTTCTGTATATTAGCATTTTTAAGTAAAATGTGCAAATATGTACATAATGTGCATTGACATTTAATTGAATAATTGCAGTGCATTGCTGCTACCTCTGCTTTTATCACTGCTTTTATTTATTTGTGTCCATTTATATTACTGCAGTGAGTGATGCCAACAGAATGTCGTTATACTTATGTATGATGACAATAAAGATATTTTGATTCTGAAGTGTAAACATTTTACACCCAATAAACACACCCAGGTTAGACAAACATATATAAAAACTGGAGCCATATTCATACTCATCATTCGGAAATGCATGAACATAATGTACTGTAAACACTTGCATATTGAGTATGATTTAAACAGCGATAGAGAGTGTTAATAATACTGTCTGGAGGAAGGACCACAATGGGTAAACAATGCGTTTTCTTGATGGCACGTTTTATTCTTGTATATGTATCTCCCTGCTCATGTGTGTGTCTGTGTGCCAGGTTCATCCGGGGACAGTGAAGACTGTGCCATTGGCTCCCAGGGGCTCCGGGTCCCAACCCAGAAGTCCTACTCCTCCAGTGAGACCCTCAAGGCCTTCGACCAGCACCAGGACCAGACCAGGTCAGAACTGGCCTCACTTACATCTGTCTAAACCAATGTCATCACTTTAGCACTAACTGTTTCTTTAAATGAAAATGTCTTGAGTAGACTGACAGGGGGGACTTCAGAGGTTTAGTACAGTCTCATCTCTGGTTGTCACTCCAGAGAGGGACTGATAGGTTCACTTGTTCTTCAGCAGGGAGCTTTCAAGCTATTTTACCTTCTTATTTAAAATGTCCACAGTTTTAATGTATCAAAGCTATATTTTGCTATGGTGGTTTCTACTTTCGTGAGCTATTATTTATTTCGTGTCAGAAGCACATCCCGGGTATAATGAATATTTTCGAAACATTTGAAATAATGCACAGTTTTAGGTTAGTCAATAGTTCCTGAGCTACATTATGGATTTAAATGGATTCTATTTGTTGGTCACCTCTCTGACCAAGGCCCTTCTCCCCCGATGCTCAGTTTGTTTTGGGCAGCAAACTCTAGGAAGAGCCCTGGTGGTTTCAAACATCTTCCATTTGTAAATGATGGAAACGAGGGGTTACGTATGGTAACCCTTGTTGTATAAGCAAAGGCGGAGCCCTCTACTGGACTCTATGGATACTACCCCTTGATCATATCATGCAAGCATTCATCCACTGAGACTTCCATAAACGTAGCCGGCCCCGGGGCGGGCCTACCTGAATGTGCGCGCATCTCACCGTATAAAAGGAGGCCTCGCCTACTGACTGTCATCCTACACCTCTCTTCAGCGAGCGGCATAGGACCGACAGGGCCCCGAGTAGAGGGCTCCGCCTGTGCTTAGATAACAAGGGTTACCATACGTAACCCCTTGTTTTATCTCTCACAGGCTCCGCCCTCTACTGGACTCTATGGGTACAGTGGGCGGAGCCCCGATGTATACACGCGCTGCCGCTGCACCGCACCCTCCTTTACCTGAGAAGTCTGGGCCGCGGCTGACAGAGCACACTCTGACGCGCTTACCTCGCGAAAAGTGTGCTCGGAAAACAGTGCTGAGGGCTCCCCCCCTCGCCCATAGTCAGACGGAGAGAGTCCCCAGCCCCGTATGGGCTCACTGTGCAGCGACTCTCCCGAGTCCCAAAGGAGCACGGGGAGAGCGCAAGTGCCCCATGTCCCCCACACTCAGACACTGACCCCGTGCAGAGTGTGTATGGACTATTGTGTGGAGGGCTCTCCCCTCCTGCGAGGAGAGCCCTCCAGCCCCGTATGGGCCCAGTGCGCACTACGTCCCCCGCGACCCCCCAGGGGGCCCGGAAAAACGTAAGCGCATTACGTCCGGGGAGGGGGTCAGATGCCCACTGACCCACAGCCCCCCCCCTCCTCACCAGTCCTGTGTTGCCCCAGCAAGCACAGACGATGAGAAAGAGCCAGACATGTCCAAGAGATAAAACTTTATGAAGGGGCCTGGCGTTGACCAAGACACCGCCGTGCATATGTCCTCTACACTCACGCCGTTGAATAAGGCTTTCGACACAGCCACAGCCCGTGTCGAGTGTGCACGGACCCCCGCGGCGCAGGCTCTCCCCGCCTGTCCGTAGGCATGTGCAATGCACTCGCAGAGCCATCCTGCCAGGCGTTTCTTGGACAGAGCTTTCCCCGTCACCCCGCCCCCAAAGCACACAAACAGCTGTTCAGTGCGTCTAAGGGCAGCCGTGCGCTCCACATAACATGCTAGCGCACGCACCGGGCAGAGGAGGTGCAGTTTAGCTTCCCTGGCCCCACTATGGGGTGGAAGACTAAAGCCCCCTAACTGAATAGCCCTCGACCTGAACGCACTCCTTAGGCTCTTGGGCACAAAGGAGGGGTTCGGCCTGAGTGTCGCCCCGCTCTGGTCACCCCGGATCAACAAGCAACTTGGGTGCACCGACAGAGCGGTTAACTCGGACACTCTCTTGGCTGACGTTAAGGCAAGTAGCAATGCTGTCTTCCACGACAGTGCTTTCAGGGAGGAGAGCTCCAGAGGCTCAAATGGTTCTGTGACCAAAGCCTCGAGCACCAACGGCAGGTCCCACTGCGGGGCGGAGGCGTGCACTACTGGGCGCAGCCTCCTGACCCCCTGTAAAAACCGCGACATCAGTGGCTGACTAAAGGCTGACCTGCCGCCAAATCCCTCATGGCAGGACGAGATGGCTGCTGCATACACTTTCACTGTGGAATGAGCAAGCCCTCTGTCCACCAGTAACTGTAAGTAGGACAAAATAGAGCCCAACTCACAAGATAGGGGCTCTATTCTCCGCTCCTCACACCATCGCTGGAATCCCAGCCACTTTGGCCTGTAACAGGCTGTGGTGGATCCCGCTCTAGCTGCCTGGATAGACTGAATAACTCTGTCAGACAATCCACCCTGTCTCAGCCTGTCCCTCTCAGGAGCCAAGCCTGGAGAGGTTGGCCCAGAGTGGGTAACGCCCCGATTGCACCTGCCTCTTGAGACATCGCCCCCCAGAACTGGGGAATCGCCCAGGGCTGGCCCACCTTCATCTGTGTCATCTCTGAGTACCACGGCGCCCCGACGCGATCCGGAGCCACTAGGATGACTGACAGACGTTCTCGCCTCACTCTCCCCAGGAGAGGGAGAATGAGACGCAGCGGTGGAAAGGCGTAGAGCAGCTTTCTTGGCCATGGCTCGTGTGCGAACGCGTCCACCCCCAAGGGCGGATCGTCGCTCTGAGCCATGGAGAACCACAGGGCACAGTGGCTGTTGCGCCGGCTGGCGAACAGGTCCACCTCTGCTTTCCCGAACTGGGCCCAGATCTGCTTCACCACCTCCGGGTCAAGCGCCCACTCGCCTGGCAGGGGGCCGCCCCTCGACATGAGGTCGGCCCCCCTGTTCTCCAGTCCCGGGATGTGGAGGGCTCTCAGAGACAACACCAGATAAAAGAAAACTCTCATGCCATGGGCGCGCAGTGGCTGGAGCGCTGTGGCCACACATTTGCTGAACATGCGTGGGGATAGGGAGTAGCCGAATGGTAATCTGTTGTACTCGTAGGCTATCCCCTGGAAGGCAAAACGCAGATACTTTCTGTGCTCTGGAGCAATTTCTACATGAAAGTACGCGTCTTTCAGGTCGATGGTGGTGAACCAATTGCCCGGCAGGCAATGTGCCGATTCAGGCGGAGATCTAGAATAGGTCTGAATTCTCCTGTCTTCTTGGGAACCAGGAAGTACATGGAATAAAGACCCTTTTCTCTGTGCTGAGGGTGCACGACAGACACCGCCTTTTTTTGCACCAGGGCCTGAATCTCTGCCGAGAGGAAACCCATCTCCTCCTGGGATGCTAGATTTACCTCTCGTATGCCTTTGAATGGAGGCGGGATGCTGCAAAACTGGAGTGAATAACCCTGTTTTAGCGTCCTGTCCATCCACTTTGTTAACACACAACTGAGTTTCCATTCCCCATAACACTGTGTTAGGGGACAAGCCCTCAGCTGTGGGGCCCCAGCTATAAAGCTGTGGTACTCCCTGGTGACCTGTTCGACCGCAAAACTCCCCGTGAAGGGAAGTTCTGCCCATGGAGGGTCGACACAGAAAGGGCCGATTTTTTACTGAGGTCCCTGAACGCACGGCCGTGCGCTAATGTCCCCTTTACCCCTACGGTAAACTGCATTAATCGGAGACTTTACTCTAGGCGTAGTGTGTTCCCTGACAGTAATACGCCGGCCATAATGCCATAGTACCCGCATAGCGCCTTGATAGCACTTCCTGCGGTTTATCACTCTCATCTGCGCATGCCCACTAGCTACCTCCTTTATTGGAGTTACAACTGGGGCAGCGAGTGGGGAATTTGTACGGTCAACATTATGCGTAAGTGTAGAATTGTGGAAACAAATGACACTTAGACTTGCATACATATCAACATAATTTTTATTACAAAATGTTTTGATTTTTGCATCATACAGGGAGGAGGCGGGATTCGCCCTCGCGTCCCGGGTGGAGAGATTCTCTCCCTCCGCCGAGACGCTTCCTCCCCCCGCCAGTCAGCTCTGCGATGACGGAGCTGACTGGCCCCACCCCACCCGGCCGCTCTCTGCTGCTGCGGAGCCTGCCGGGGTCGGGCAGCCCGTCCCCGTGAGTGCCGGTACCGAGCCGGTTCCACAGGGTGGGCCGAAGAGGTGGAGGGCGCCGCGGGCACGGGAGCGCCGTGCCGGCGCCTCTCCCATCGTCTCGCCATCGCGCTCCCTCGCCTGCAGGGAAGCCCGTGGAGGAGCACGCTGCGGCACCTGAGGAAGAGCCAGCGGTAGCATGCGGCTAAGCTGCACCCTCTCCTCCTCTAGGCGGCTGAAGCGCTGAGTGACCGAGGTTATCGACCCCAAGAGCCCCTCCGTGGATCCTCTCGGTCCTTCTTGGATAGGGCGGTGAGTCCTAGCCACACGTGACGCGACGCCACTGTGGCCAAGGACATCCCCCGCCCCACTGCCGCGGCCACCCCATGGATCAGATTATTCATCTGACCAATGCAGCGGTCCGGATAATCGCTCCCGTCCTGAGGCGGGAGGGCGGGGGTGTCCGTCTGAGGGGTAATCAGGGAGACCCAACACGCCATCTGTGCCCCGAGCCTGAACATTTTATCCAAATATTCTAAAGTGTCTCGGTCCCGCAGCAGCGAGGGCAGAGGTTTCTTTCCCTCCGCCCAACCAGCTGCCTGCGGAAGCAGATGGGCCGCCAGGTTCTCGTCAAGGGGGGGCACACCGGGACACGCCGTGTCCGAGCGGCCCTGCACCCTGATGATACCTGCCATGGCTGCTATTGGGGCCTTCGTCCTGAATGGCTGCCACCACGTCGCCTCCACACACTGCCAGATATCTGGCAACGGGGGCGAGACGAAGGCCGGCTGCGCCGGATGCACTGGGCCGTAAAACCCCTGTCAAAGGCGGCTTACTGGCCTCGGTGGCAGCGGTGGGGGGAGCTGTAGGCCCACACGCTCCGCCGCCAGGGTCATCAGCCGGGAAGTCCAGACGCGCAGACCTGTGTGCTGGACCCTCCTGGCCGCCGGACCCGAAAGTACCAGACAACGAGGCGTCCTCGTCGTCTTCCTCCTCCGTGAACGTGGCCACCCGGCCCCTCGGGATGGCGAACACGAATGGCACCTTGAGGTCCTGATCCTCCGCCTCCTCCAGCGTTCCGAACTTCACCCGGAAATGATCCCCACGATGTCGGCGGCTTAGCCGAGGGATCATCCGGCAGGCGTTGCAGGCCGGCGACTGGCTTAGGCCGTCCTCGGCGTGGTCCGGCCCCAGGCACTGGAAGCACAGGCGGTGCGGATCAGCCCCCGCGATTGGCCAGGGCATGTCGGACAGGTCCGGTGTTCGAGGAATGGTGAGTCCATGCTTTTCTTCTTTCTTTCTTTTCTCGTCTTACTGCTCAGGTTGTTCAATCCTGCTCGCTGAAGAAGAAAAAAGGATGACAGTCAGGAGGCGAGGCCTCCTTTTATACGGTGAGATGCGCGCGCATTCAGCTAGGCCCGCCCCGGGGCAGGCTACGTTTATAGAAGTCTCAGTGGATGAATGCTTGCATGATATGATCAAGGGGTAGTACCTAGTCCAATAGAGGGCGGAGCCTGTGAGAGATATAACCAATGTGCTATTTGGGACGTTCAATGCTGCAGACATTTTTAGTACCCTTCTCCAGATCTGTGCTTTGATACAATCCTGTCTCTGAGGTCTACAGACAATTCCTTGGACCTCATGACTTGGTTTGTGGTCTGATATGCACTGTCAACTGTGGGACCTCATATAGACTGGTGTGTTCCTTTCCAAGTCATGTCCAATCAATTGAATTTACTACAGGTGGACTCCAGTCAAGTTATAGAAACATCTCAAGGATGATCAGTGGAAACGGGATGCACTTGAGCTCAATTTTCAGTGTCATAGCAAAGGGTGTGAATACTTATGTACATGTGATATTTTATTTTATTATCTTTAACAGATTTGCGAAAAGTTCTTTAAAAACGTTTTCTATTTGTCATTATGGGGTATTGTGTGTGGAATGTTGAGGAAAAAAATTATGTAATCCATTTGGAAATAAGGCTGTAACAAAATGTGAAAAAAGTGAAGGGGTATGAATACTTTCCGGATGCACTGTATGTACTGTCGTTGAGCATGTGCAGTGTTTAGATCATTGTTTATTTTTGACAAGCTGTCTTGATTGACACCTGATTGTAATTTGAACTAATTTGGGACCAATGAACTCAACAAAAAGGCAGTGCTGTAATGTAACCAAGTAGCTTTACTCAAGTAGGCCTACTGTACTTAAGTAAAAAAAAAAAAAATAGGTACCTTTGCTTTGCTTGAGTATTTTCACATTTGCTACTTTATACTTTTACTCCATAACATTTTGTTGGAAAATGTTGTACTTTTTACTCCACTTCATTTGTTTTACATATTTAGTTACTAGTTACTTTGTAGATTTTTGTTATTAATAACAATTATAAATCAACACATTCTAATATAATATTATTGGTTAAGCTACCCAGAAGTATATAGAGTAATTGAAATAAACCTAACTTTAGCAAGTGCAACATTGAAGTGATGAACACATTAATGCTCAAATAAGTTTAATAAAATAATTGAATGGCCATTTTGCTCGAAGAGTACATCTACTTTTGGTACTTCAAGTATTTTTTAATGCTCATACTTTTCTTACTTTTACCTAAGTACAATTTTGAAAGCAGGACTTTTACTTGTAACTGAGTATTTTACTGAGTACTTCTCCCACCTCTGACAGAAGGAGCAACAGAGGTGCAGTGAGTGCTCTCTGATCACTGTCCTTTATATTAACCCCACTGAGGACATGTGTCTCTGGGTGTGGCAGGTTACTGTACGGGACGACCAAGGGATACAAGGACATGGTTCACCGTGAACAGGATGACTATCAGAGACAAGGTGAGAAATACACACACACACACACTTATGCTCTCCTTGCACACTAACGGCACGCTTTACCAGGTGATCTACCACGGCCCCCCAGGTCTCAAGTTGTGTGTAAGAAAGAAAGAAAATGTAGGAAAAGACATATGACGTTAAAAGGAAAAATGCTTAACCACAGAGCACATTCATTGTTCCCCAGCTCCAATTAACGCAACGTCAATATTTGGAAATGAAAAAATCATAATTACTCAATCATCTTATCTCCTTCGTTTTCACTGCTGGTGTAATTGGAGCTCGTTTAAAATTAATATAACTTTTAATTGAACGGCAGCACTCTTCATCTCTTGTTGTGCCATTAATTACAGATAGCTTTTATAATTTCCCTTTTCATTTGCTGATTAAAGATGAAGAGGCACACACTGAGATTTTACAGATCATTTATTTGATTTATTTGATTATATTTTAAAAGATTAACACACCCTATTTGTTGTTTGATTTTATAGCATTTCCATTTGATTTGTAAGACTTAGTCCTGATGACTTATAACATTTGTGTAAAGAAACGTAACATTTATTTAAACAGCCATTAGTAATTTTGTTATTTTTCAGGTTGTCTGTTATGTCTTATAAAAGCATGTTCCATGATAAGCATATCATGTCTAGAATGTATATCATGTAATTAAAGGGATCACCATTAACTCAGGACACTATATGAATATTGGAGTTAAAGTGTTACAATAGTCTACAGTAAGAGTTGTCTGTGAGTACAGAAATGCTGACCTTTTGAAAGATACAAGATATATGTTATGTAATTGTCTTTTCTTTTCTGTTACACAGTAAGATTTATTCATTTGAATATGTTATTATTTTTACATTATTTAGATCTGGGCAAAAATAAGGTACCTGTATTTTGTACAAATGATCAAATATATAAAAATGTAATTCTCAAGTGATTTTCACTCCCTTCACAGTTGATATCTGAGTTTCTCCAGGCTGAATCCTCTAATTGTCTGTCTCTTGTCCTGTAATGACTAAATGAGATTTAGTGGATCTAGTCAGAAAGTATTCACCGTCTGCTTTTGCTTCTGGCTATCGGCTCCTGTTTTACAAGTAGCGTCTTTTGAAATTTATTTTTTGGATTTAAAAAAAATTATAATGGTGTCCTGCCTGAAAGCACTGCTGCGTTTTTTTCAGTCTTATGAGCAGGTTCAAGGGTTGTGTTCTCTGAGACAGAGTGATTGTAAGTCAGGGTGTGTTTCTTTTCTAAACTAACACCCAGACTTCTTTGTTACTCACACGTTGTGTTGGTTTCGCCATATTATAAAGTCAATAATCTTAAAGGATACACTTAATATACTATTATTATCATCATGCACAATAGAAAAAGGCCGCTTTGGCCTTATGCATTATGCTACCTAAAGAAAATCAATCTAACTGAGATTTTGGTGCATTCCTGTAGTTCATTTTGAATTAGCACCAGGAATGTAAGCTGCTCCAACAAAAACAATGGTGTATTACCTGATAGAAAGTATTGCCTTAACATGCTTAACATTACAAATCAACATCAAGGAGACATTGTGCATTATCTTTGACTTTGTTTGACCCTTTCACCCCACCAGAGTCGTGCACTCTGTCTTGAGGTCTGCCTCTCACATTACATTTCATTTGGCTGGCGCTTTATACAAAGCAACTTACAATAAGTGCAAAACCATAAAGATTCAAACTCCGAACAACAAGGAAGGCTATATTCACTTCTCTATATTCAGATATATTCACTTCAAGCAAGACATACCATTGTACGTGCTGGGGAATTAGTTACAAGGCCTAAATTAACAAATACAACAATTTGACCCAAGAGATTTGATCACGACGATTAATCAATTATTATATCAACAGTGTTAAATGAGGACAATTTTAATGATTGATTAATCCAAGTAATTTATCCGAATATCTTTGGTTTACTGATAGCTGGTCTGAGAAAAATAGCAGTAATAGAAAGTAAGAGACAAGGACCTGAAAACATGATAAGGTTCATTTCATTTAAACAACGTACAATCAATGAAAACAAATGTTCTTCAGCTTAGACAATGTGATGTTTTCAGAAACTTAAATCTGAGGGTGATTTTATGTGCAAATTATTATTTTATTATTATAGGGGGCGTCTAAGAGATTTTTCTTTTTATTCACCTTTGGGAAGTTTTCACAGGCCTCTTTTCAAAATAGCAATAATTTAAATATAACTATGTACATTTAAATAGCAGACAGTCTGCATATAATATGTTATATACATATTAACATTTGAATACCGTAGTAAAATCTCTCTGTTTCAGGTCAGCACTTCAGCCTCCGTCAGCTGGGGATCTGTGAGCCCCCGTCGCGCCGCGGCCTGGCCTTCTGCTCCGAGATGGGCCTCCCCCACCGCGGCTTCTCCGTTGGTACGGCCCAGGACCTGGACACCGACAGCCAGGCTGTGATGTCCCCGGAGCGCGCCATGCGTCTGTGGGGCCGCGGGGGTCTGGGGAAGTCATCCGGGAGGAGTTCCTGTCTGTCCAGCCGCTCCAACTCCGTGCTGACACTGACCGACACGGAGCACGAGAACAAGTCCGACAGCGACACCGGTAGGCCGCTCACTTCCTTTCTGATGGGCTCTCTCCCTCTCTGTGCTCCAACGCTCTCTCTACACATGTCCTACGTACCTGTTCATGTCATAGCATTCTCACTGAACACAGCCTGTCTTGGTGCTGTGACTCCTGCGTGCGTTCGTGCGTGTGTGTTTGCGTGTGTGTGTGTGTGTGTGTGTGTGTGTGTGTGTGTGTGTGTGTTTGTGTGTGTGTGTGTGTGTGAACTGGTGAACCTTCATTAGTGATTCAGAGGCAAATTGTAAAGCGCTTTGTCAGGTAAGGTTGGAAAGAGCTTTGTAAAAGAAGTATTTTTACAAAAATGTTCAATAAAACATTTTTTTTAATTTGGAGAGTATAATGTCGTTCGCTAGGCTGGTGGGTCTAACAAAAAAATAATCTGATTTGAACAGCCATGTCACTAAGGCTTATAAGAAAATAGGTTAGTTAGGGATATGCATTGGAGATTTAGCCCTGCAGCAGATGAAATATATTTTATCGTTCAGCAGGTCTCTCTCCTCAAACACCAATTTCTCCATGTTCAAACGCTCTCCTTTAAGAAGTGCTGTTATTGTGTGATGTATGTTGTGTGTTATAAATGGTGTGTCATTTTCTACTTGTAATAATAATGTTATAACAACAAGGTGGAGAACAATGTGGAAGTGTCCATGTATATTTTCCAACCTCCCCCCCGCCCGCTCCGTGTCCTTTCTGCTGCTGGGAATTGGAGCTGGAGGCTGGGGCAGAAGTTGGGGGGCTGGGGGGACATAAAGAATGTCCTGCTAATTAATTTAATTAATGATGACAATTTAGCTGAGTAGTCATTTGTTTTGTTTTTTACCTTTTTGTGTCCCTGTGTGAGTTTCAGGGTTACTGCTCACTGGCATGCATGTATGCACAGACATGTGTGTGTGCAAATATCTTTGTAAATGAGTTATTTGTCAGCATGTTTGTATGTGTGTGCGTGTGTATCCTCAAGGTACTTGTCCTTAACAGGTGTGAATTTAATATTTAATAAAGGACTTGTTTTTGATTGTGTGACACACAAATCTACAGTATTTTCATTAAGCCGTAAATACGCACACACGGTGGGTTTTCATTAAGAGATGTGATGTTGTAATTAACAGTGAGATAATGTGCTGAGTCGTTATATTTTCTATATTAAGTTTAATAATGTTTTTATTAAATGGCATTACGCCGTGGATGTCAGTGCTCCAGAGGATACACTTCCCATCTCTAAAAGTGAGTAGTCGTCAAGTTTTCAAAGGCTAATTGTGTAATTTAAAACGCAGCTGTGTGCGTGTGTGTGTGTGTGTGTGTGTGTGTGTGTGTGTGCGTGGGCGTGGGCGTGGGCGTGTGCGTGTGTGTGTGTGTGTGGAGTTGAAGTGGTCATTTTCCAACACACACAGTTACTTGTGGGTTCTGACCATTTTTGTATCAGTTGTGATTTGGTGTCCCATGACTGTGGTGGCCGAATGGTTATTGATGTACTGATTAACCTTAATAAAGGCGAGCCACTCAAAAACGTTTGGAGGACAAAGCATGGTGTATTGGAGCAGACTTGTAGGACTTCTTAGTTTTTTTATTAAGGCGCAATAAAGGTCATATTAGTGTGCATCTCACAGTGTGTGTGTGTGTTCTCAAAGAGAGTAGGGATTCATGGATAACAAACCTTGTGAAGATGGTTATTAAACGCATGAATTTCATGAAAGATAATACAACACTGAAGCTATTGCTCTACCATTTGAAGCCATCGATAAACCTCAGGAGATCCATCATCAGTCAGAATAAAAACGTCCTCATCAAAGTTTATGTATAGGTCTCTTTCCAATGAAACGTTTCCAGGAGCCTTCGATTGCAAGAACCTGGTTGCAGGTTTCATTCCATTGGTTTACTCTAGTTTATAATCTCCAAACATTTATTTTTCTCAAGAAAGTGTTCTGTGATGGCCCACATCTATCGGAGTGAAGACTGAAGGTTGTAATGTCACTGATTGGGCAAACACAAGCCCTGAGAACGTTTTATTTAATTGATATAACTTGTGTAGAAAATGTTTCTCTAAAACAAGTAAATATAACAAGCTGGCTAAAGAGAGATGACTAAGAAAGAGACCCAGACCTGCTTCCTAGTGGTCACAAGAACAAATATTTACATTTACATTTGAGTTTTGGTAGTACCATGTACACTACAATGGTCAGCTTCTTTTATATTGAATTGGACTATAGGCCTCTACACACCGGCCCGACTTTGGGAGTCAGAGGCCGTCCGAAGCCGTCAGAGGCAGTCGGGCATTCGCGTCGCACTACTCAGGTTGGTGTGTCGTCTCTTTACGTCACATTTTCAACCCTCCCGCCTCCTCCCGCCGCCGATTCAACATGTTGAATCAGCGGCGGGAGGCCAAAGAACGTCGGGACAAATCAATCACTCTGATTGGCTGTTCAGCTTAGCGAATCAGTGCATCAGAAGTGAAGCGGAAGTGAGGGACCAAAACAAACGATAAGAAGGCACACGAAGACGGCTAATCGTCCTCATTTTCATCTCACCCGGACGCAAGAGTTTCTTTTTTATCATGACGGCATGGAATGAAGAAAGTGAAGACCAACTGATCAACTGCTTATATTACTAAGTCTGTTCTTCTTCTCTCGGTGTATAAAACGCAGTCTGTCTTCCGGTTGTTGCCTCTTTTGAATGACGAATACACACTACCGCCGCCTGCTGGTAAGGAGAGTTATTGCCACTCGTCGGCTGAAGTATTTGCGGTGTGTTCGTAGGCGGGCGGCTTTATCCGACGAAGCCAACGAAGCCCGACATAGCTGACGTAAAAGTCGGGACGCCTCCGGTACGCGTTCTTTGGTCTCAGGTTGGTGTGTAGAGACCTATACCATGTTTTGGAAATCCAATCCAAGCTATCAGAAAATGAAAAGCAGCCTTCAAAACATATTCAGCTTATTATTTATCACCTTGTAATTGTTATGATCATGATATAGTATTACTTAAAAGTATTCCCTGTGTTGGAAGTAAATATTATAAAAGAAATTCATTCCGCTGGGGTATAGTGTGTCAGCCTCCATCGCTGCTTCACCTGGTGGACAGACCGTTGCAACTGATTTCCAGAAATAGCTCTTAAACAGCTTGGGCCTGCCTTCACTACCTCATGGCTGGGGGGGGGGGGCAAGGAACTATCTAGGAGGGAGGGGCCATTGTTAGTGGCTTTAACTGTTAAACATTGACATCTCATTAAATGAATACATGTTTTCCTTTAATGGTTTGCTGGGGGGGGAAAGGACACACCAAATCATGCAGTAGAAAACAGTTGGGTGTATATGTTATTTTAAAAGTAGATTTTATCAGCGAAACAGAATTGGAGTCCTGATTGTGTGAATGCAGGGCTGTACCCGAATATCCGAACATTCGGTCGTTGGCCTACTATTCGGTTTTCAATGTCGTTATTCGGATATTCGTTTAAAAAAAAAAAAAAACGTTATAGACTTATGTCGCATTCACACCAGCCTTGTATAGTCCGGTTGAATCGAACCCTTGTGCGTTTAGCCGCTTGGTGCGGTTCGTTTGGGTTGGTGTGAACACAGTCCGAGACCTCTGAAGTGAACTAAAGAACTGGACTCTGGTCCGCTTAAAAGAGGTGGTCTCGGACCGCTTGCTAGTGAACTCTGGAGCGGATCATCGCTGGTGTGAACGCAGTCCGCACCAAAACATAGGAAGCGTAGTATTTACGAGTCACAAGAACGCGGATGTCTTCAAAATCTTTAGCGAAAGAGTGAAGCAGAATACAGTGTCGTGTAAAGTAAAAATGCTCCGTCAACTATTCATAAAAGTCAGAGCCACCTGTCGTCGGTGAAACGCCCCTCCTTACTGCAGAACGTTTCTCATATGGGTTATGTTTTTTTATCGCACGTTGTCTGATTATATAATATATGCGCCGTTGCAGAGTCTGCTGATATGCTGTCCAGATTAACAGCAGCATGAAAATAACCCGCCGATGCCCCATTGCGGAGGCTACGGTAGAAATTGCCGGGATTTGCCTTTTTACACCCCCCTTAATGTCTGACCAATTGTTGCACAGCATTTCCGTGCACATGAGTTGTGTTTAAAGTTTATAGTCCGTTTGAATTTTGCCTGTGTGAACGCAAAACGAACCTTCTGTAAAATGAAGGTCCCCCCCCCCCCCCGCATGCACCGAATATCTGAATATTCGCTGCTGATTACTACCGAATATCCGGAGCCTGAAAAATGGTATTCGGGACAGCCCTATAATGCATTGTAACAGTTTATTAAGGCTCGAGTAGTGGTGAATATCCTCATCAAACAGCCATGCAGACTGAAGCCTATATATTTGCGTAATCGTATGGGGGGGGGACTCACCTTCACCTCTTCTCTGTGCTCCTCTCTTTCTCAGTGGGGCTGATAGTCAACTCATTGTACTGTAAAGCAGAGGATACATCCCTTGATACTGAGCCTGGGTCACAGAGTGTGTGTGCACGTGCACGTGTTGGTGTTAGTACAGTAACTTAAACCAACTTCTGTGGCTTTGTTGTAAGAGGAAGCAACAGATACAACAGATAACAGGTAGGGCAAGAAGAATGAGAGAAGAGAGGAAAACACCAGGGAGGAGGAGAGGAAAAGGGGTGAGGAGATAGTAATTGAAAAGAGAGGCAGAGAGGGGAGAATAAAGGCAGAGCAGAGAACGAGAGAAGCCTCTCTGCATTGTTTGTTCTCCTGAGAGGAAATATTAGAACAGAGACGTCTGGCTGGCTCCCCGGTTGACACAGAAACACACACTCACACACAGGCAGATGTAAACACTTTTGTGGTGTTGAAGCCTTGGGTGCCCAGCTGCTGCTCGCACAGTTACTTGATATTGGTGATGTCAACGACAGGGACAGAAAAGGAAGATACATTTACATTTTCTGTCGTAAACTAACTGAAACTGCTGTTTCCGTCTCCAAAGAATGACTTGCGAGTTCTTGTGTAAAAGATGTGTTACACATATATTATACAATTGCTGCTGGTACAGGAATATATACAATGACAACATGATTGAACCTTGGATATATGTAACTTTGCTCAGAGATTCAATATGTATATCTTAGGTGACCTCCCCTGCCCAATCTCTTCAGTCTAAACGTGTACTCTGTGCAGGAGTGTGTTCACATTGTGTGAAAAGAGCAACGTAGAAATGATGAACCGGCATGGTGAGGAAGACTGTGTGATGGAAAGAGAGAATGGGGAGGGGGAGGCAGACAGGCGGAGAGAGAGGAAGAGAGTAGCTCGTCTTTGCTAACCAGATTACTTTATACGTGTCAACAAAACACTTAATCCATTTGTCTTTCCTAAGCTGCTTAACATCCTAACCTTAGTTGTTATACACACAAACACACCATCACAAGGCAGTTAGAGAACATTCAGTATGTCTTTGCATTCATTAGTAAAGTACAGGTTCTTTAATGCAAAAATTACCCAGAATCCAGATGTGATGGGTTTCAAACTAAGAAGCTCAACCAGAACATGATCTCACACTTTTTGATCTGATGTTTGAGACCTATAGTTGTCTTTCCTAATGTTTCTTTTTATGTCAATTCATGCACATGTGATATTATTATTTTTTTCACAATACCATAGAGGCTGCATATGGACAAGTGTGAGGGTTTATTATGTATGATCCCATGTACACTAATGGCCAAACATGCTCCCCCAACACCTAACGCTCCTGTTGCTGAATGACAGCCAATCCCTGCAGTCATGTTCCTTTGTTCTCACCGTATTACCATTATTACATCTGAAACACCATGGCCACAGCTGATTGGCTCTATCAGGCTTTATAAAATAATGATCTATATATTAAATAGTGTAGTCTATATCGTTTATTGTATAAATGGAAAAGAAAATGAGGGTAAATGAGGAGAAAATAGACTTTAGTCAGAACGATAGTGTCAGACCTTTTTTAATTGTCAGTAAAAAAATATTCCCCAAACACCTTGATTCATATTTGTCTGACATTGAAAACATCTTGTCCATTTAAAAATTGTTATTATTATCATTGTTGTTGTTAATATTATTATTCATCAATTTGCTTAATTAAATGCCAGGATTGATGTAAACTTTTGGAAACAAATGACACAACTCATATATGTCTTAAATCTGCATTTGTGTAGAATATGTATTATAGTTTGGTATTGCAACATAATGTTGGAAGATTTTTCCTATTCTCTCACAGGGATGTTCTTCTGTGTGTGTGTGTGTGTGTGTGTGTGTGTGTGTGTGTGTGTGTGTGTGTGTGTGTGTGTGTGTGTGTGTGTGTGTGTGCTGTTTAGCATAATGTGTATCCCTTAAAATATTAATATTGCAGGCTTATTAAACTATACATCAGAGAGAACTACCACAGCGTTCGTATGCTTATGATATATTTGCTCATGCTGTTGCAGCAGGACTCCATATATATGATAGTTATCAGAACACACACACACACACACACACACACACACACAGATGATGGTGGAGGAAGAGACAACAGATCTTCCAGTGCTGCAGACAGATCGCTGCAATAACCAGCTGCATATGTTAGAATAGAGAGATTATACACGCACGTTCACCAGCATGCATTCAAAGACCCTTTCTGACTTTTATACTGCAGTATTGATACATAGATTATATTGCTGCTTATGTTCTTTCTCAGCTGTGCGCTATGGTCAATACCAAACAGTCTTGAGGAATAAATAATGTATCATATGTCTCCTCACAGTGAGAAGGCTCACATTCACACCTATTGAACCTAATATTTGTATTCAAACTTAACATTATCGCTTTCAACTAACCTAATACCTTTATTAAGTAATTATGTTGATATAATAATGCATTTAATTAAAGTCAATCTTTACATTTAAAAAACAAAACAGAGACAATTACATACACACAAAACACACACACAAAACACACACAGTCGCTCACACACACATAACACACACACACACACACACACAAACAGAAAACACACACATAACACACTCAGCCCTGGTGCCAGTCATATTCAATAGCAATCTAGTGCTGACCAGAGAAATCAATGAATGACAGACTAACTGACTAGAGGGTTTAACTTTGGCGCCGCTTACATGGAGAAGACACTTCATTCCATCAAGTGGCTAACATTAAATCATTAACCATACACAATACCCCCCTCACTCCTCCCTCCTCCCCTCAACGGCTCCATCCTCATATCCGCTCTTCCCTCCTTTTGCTCCTTTGTATTCACATTTCTTCTGTGTTAGTCTCTGTTAAAATATGTTTAAAACACAGTTCCGATTTTATAATTAACTCAGAATTAGTTCAGTAAAAACAGGCAAGATGATTCAGCATAATGTAAGAATGCCACTATTTGAAGTAATGATACGTCTTTCAGGGAAATATGCAAATACTCACTTGATTTGAGCTCATTTTGAGAGCTGTGTAAATTATAACATGTATTGCGTACCAACAGTCATAATGCCACAGAGACACCAGCAACAAGTCTTCTATCCTCCTTCCCTTCCCTCACCTCCTCTCTCCTCCCTACCTCCTCCCCTTCACTCCTCAGAACCCATTTAGGCACAATCCATTAGCAGGAGTGCAGAGGTAGGTAGAGGGGGGAGAGAGGGGGGAGAGGGGGAGGAGAGGGGGGGGAGAGGGGGAGGAGAGGGGGAGGAGAGAGGGGGAAACAGCAGAGTGTTCGGCTGATGCTCCTGCAGCAGGCCAGAGAGGGAGGCGCTCTCTGCTTACAGTAACCAGCAGTTTAACTACTCTCTATTATTCCATGCTGAACTACACATGTGAATCTTTCGGACGGTAGGTGGCACACACCATTTTTCATTAAATACAATCAACTTAATGGTTTAGAGAAATGTTGTGTCTTCACTTTCTGTAAGAAGAGTGCCACTGAAACTACCACATTTAATTATTATATGTATTAATAATCAATTATTTTAAAGAGTCTAAAAAGACAAGTCAGTCTGTGGTTATTACTATTATTTTGTCTTCTTCCTATGTTGTGCTTTTCTCTAGATAATATACATATGCAATTACTAAGGTTTGTGTCTGTGTGTGTGTGTGCGTGTGTGCGTGTGTGTGTGTGTGTGTGTGTGTGTGTCTATGTGTGTGGCCTAGCATTACTATCCTTGTGGGGACCTAAATCGGTTTACACAGTCACGTGTGGGGACTCGCCTCCCTCATGGGGACATAATTGAGGTCCCCATGAGGGGAATCATTACTTTTATAGGGTGAAGACTTGGTTAGGGTAAGGGTAAGGGTTAGGGTTAGGGTTAGGGTTAGGGTAAGGGTAAGGGTTAGGGTAAGGGTTAGGGTTAGGCATGTGTTGGTTATGGTTAAGGTTAGGATAAGTCTCCAGGAAATGCATGTAAGTCAATGTAATGTCCCCTGAAGTGATGTATACATGGTATGTATGTGTGTGTGTGTGTGTGTGTGTGTGTGTGTGTATGTGTGTGTGTGTGTGTGTGTGTGTGTGTGTGTGTGTGTGTGTGTGTGTGTGTGTGTGTGTGTGTGTTGGAGAAATTAAAAGTGTTCAAGGTGAGAACTGAGGTCAGATATCAAGCAGATCAGGCTCAGATTGGGTTTCATATCTGTCACACTGTAATGAGATTATTGATGAAGTGTCGTGTCAGAATTGCAAACACACACACACACACACACACACACACACACATACACACATCAGGAACCTCTTCCTCCCTCTTTATATAGACATACCTGTTCTCGTTATACATTGTCATTTTATCTCTCTTTATCTCACATTCAAAGTAGCTTTTATCTCTCTCTTACACACACACACACACACACACACACATACACACTCACATAGGAACACAATCATTAGTGTGTGATGCTGTGTAATAGCTGGATCGATAGTGGTGCTGTTCTTACAGGATCATTTGGCCTGTGAAGGGAATGCTCTGACAGCCACTACATCATTAGGACATTACCACTCGCCCGCTCTCTCTCTCTCACGTCTCTCTTCATCTTTATCTGCCCTCTCTCTCTCTCTCTCTCTCTCTCTCACGTCTCTCTTCATCTTTATCTGCCCTCTCTCTCTCTCTCTCTCTCTCTCTCTCTCTCTCAGTGCCACTGTGCCCTCCTCTTCCTCTTCCACTGCTCTTAGAGATGTTATGCATTTTATTTAGGAAATATTTTACCAAATTCTTGCTGTTTCACCTTGTAATGTATTGTGTGTGCCATACAGTACATGTGAAGGGAAGTGGTGTGTGCTGATCTGTCCTCCTGACAGGAGGTGCCTCCCTGATCATGAGGTGTGTCCCTCAGGGTCCCCGGGAAGACTTCCTGCCACATGAGCCATGTGATGTAGCACTTACAGTTCCATGGTGGTCCATCAATTGTGGCCGTGCTGACAGAGATAATTAAATACACTGCAGAGGGAGCTGGGAAGTAGATGGTTCATGGTGAAGGAGGGACAGGTGTGTGACTTTATTAGAGGCCTTTTTTTTCACACTGTGATTCATTTAAAGACTAACCAACCTTTTACTTTCCAGGAACTCCAGCACAGGCAGGTTAACATTACTGTCAGCTATAATACGCAGCAAACAGGGAACAGTCTCAAACTGACACTTTAAACAAACTCTTTCAGAGCACATGAGCACATGAATACAAAGCACCAATTAGTCAAAGAAGTAAATTCTCACTGTGAATCTAGAAATAACCACCACTGCAAATATCCAACCAAACATTCACACACACTAGCCTTCCAGAAGTGTTGGAGAGAGCTGGTGAAGCTAGTGATAGTGTGGCTGACCTCAGCATATGGGTGATTTTACTGAGAAACTTCACTTACTAATGCGCACACACACACACACACACACACACACACACACACACACACACAGCCTTGTTTTCGTCTTTCTTAGTCACACACAAACTCACACTCTCTCCCACATTGCCATGTCTGTCCTTGGCAGCTATTTCCAGTGTCATATGGCTTCCACAAAATGTGATTATGACACTAAGTAAGTCTGTGGTGTGTGTGTGTGTGTGTGTGTGTGTGTGTGTGTGTGTGTGTGTGTCTGTGTGTGTGTGTGTGTGTGTGTGTGCAGGCCTGTTGAGTGGGCAGGCCAGTCTGTCTCTCTCTCTGGCAGCTTGAAACGACACTTAGTATTGTTCCCTTTCTTTCACTGATTCTCCTCTTTACAGCTAACCATAATATAAATCATCATGTAAACAAGTACATTCACACAAATGAAGACGACATCTGTCCGTTAGTCTGACAGTTAATGAACGTCAGTAACATCCGACAACCAGACATGTGTGAATAGTAAACTCAGATAACGCCGTATGTCTCTATTGTCTCTTTGATCTGGATGCTATGGATTTGAATTCCTCCTTCTTCCCCCACCTCTGCCCCTCCATCTTCTTTATTTTCTGCGAGGAATGCTCACACACATGTTGTGGGTGTAGTGTCATATGAAAGGTCAGCTGTGGGTGTAGGAGAGGAGCTGTAAATACTGTACACTGGGTTTGTTTGTCTGATTTCAAAGACCCGCATTTTATTTATTTGTTGTTGGCAGCAAAATACAGAGAAAATATCTTTGATTTTTAATCTTCATAGTGACAGGATTTGAACAGGATTAATTCCGAGGAGAGAGGCAGAACCCCTTACTATAAAATGTTCAGGGGTATTTTTCTTCCAAAATATTTGTGAGGCGCTCGTGAATTGTTAAAATAAAGGGGGGTTCCGGACTTCAGCAAAGTCGGTGCCGTTCTGTTTCGTCTCCAATCATATCTTCTATCTGAGATACGGAAAGAGAGGGGTTTTAGGTTGCCATCAGGCTGTTGACAGTCTTATTATACATCCATTGGTTGGTTTTGTGGCACATTTGTAACGCTGTGCCAACTTGAGCGAGCACGCAGGGTGGAGAGGTTGAGCGAGGGAGAAAGAGAGAGAGAGGTTGCGCGAGGGAGAGAGCGTGTGCACAGAGCAGGAGTTTGTGAGAGGGAATGAGAGTCAATTTCTTTTCAAAATAGAATTGATTGCCAGCCTCCCTTGTCCCTGGCTGGCTTGCTAGCTCGTTGGTAACATAACTGATTTATTCTAATGTGCCTGCATCTGGCGCTGAGTTGCCATATTCCTTTTGTGAGCTCTTTTTGTTCGTGAACCACTTCCTGATATCCATTGTTGCAGATAAATATAAATGATAATAGCAAACCAACCTAGCCAGAGTAAACTGACATGCTGCTGTGCCGCATCTCACTTAAAAAAACACACACTTGAAAAAAAACACACACGACTCAACCCAGCGAAAAACCAGTCTTGCGCGCAGACTTTCATTCAGAATTTCATTCAGAATTTCCTAGCAAAATAAAAAAATGATATTAAACTAATCTTTCAACATAGTTTAATACAAAAATAAATATTAGGACAAAGCCCTACAAATAACATCAATAAACATTAATAAAAAAATGTAAATGTTTTATTCAGCCCTGATTTCTCCTGGGCGGGCCCAAATCCTGGATGACGCCGGGTCTGCACACATGCACAGGAGCCTCTGTGCTGCATCTAAATGATGATTGGATGGAGGCATTTAACTAATCCCATTATCTAAAGGAGAGGACAAAGGAGAGAGAGAAAACAGGAAGGTAAAATAATGCTTATGAATGAATCATCCACTTTTTTATGACCCCCCCCTCTCAGGTCTTATCTCCTTCATATTGCACACTCAAGGTATTTGTAATCGGCTTATACTTGTTCAGCCTACTTCTACATTGTAACCTCATATGTGCCGTGCCCTGTGTGTGTGTGTGTGTGTGTGTGTGCGTGCGTGCGTGCGTGCGTGCGTGCGTGCGTGCGTGCGTGCGTGCGTGCGTGCCTGCGTGCGTGCGTGCGTGCGTGCGTGCGTGCGTGCGTGCGTGCGTGCGTGCGTGCGTGCATGCATGTGTCCGTGTGTGTGTGATATAAGGTAACAGTACTGTATTTACCAGCTGCTGCTGTGTATCTCTCTGCCCCCCCTCACCCCCTAACGCAGACTTAGATGAAGACCTTCACAACACAGCTGTTCATGGAAACGGATCGAAGAAAAATAAAGGAAGTTAAGATTTATGCATGCAGCACGAGCGATGCCATGCACAGAGAAACAACAGGTGCTGAGGGGAAAGGATCAGGCACATAAATATGTATGTCTGCCTGTCTGTCTGTCTGTCTGTCTGTCTGTCTGTCTGTCTGTCTGTCTGTCTGTCTGTCTGTCTGTCTGCCTGTCTGTCTGTCTGTCTTTTTGTCTGTCTGTCTGTCTGTCTGTCTGTCTGTCTGTCTGTCTGTCTGTCTGTCTGTCTGTCTGTATGTATGTCTGTCTGTCTCTCTGTCTGTCTGTCTGTATGTCTGTCTTGGACTTGGACTCGGATTCGAGCAAGTTCTGTCTGGAGTCAGATGTACTCTGTCCTTGCGTGTGCACCTGCAAGGCGAGTTCACGTACTGGGCGCGCCCCCGCTATTCCAGTCTAAAGAGTCCAGAGACACACCCCGCATCGTGCTCTATGCTTTCGCACATTTTGCTTCCACATTGGGAAAGAGCAGTGCAAAATGCTTGTTATGTGGAAAAAAGATTGAAGAGAAGGCTCCGTAACACATTACTCTTGGGTGACTCGGACTCCGACTTGGACTCCGACTTGGACTCCGACTTGGACTCCGACTCCGACTCGACTCCGACTCGACTCCGACTCTCCCTAGGTGACTCGGACTTGGACTCGTAAAGTGGGGACTCGAGAGTGACTTGCACTCGTGAATTGGTGACTTGACTACAACACTGCTCTGAGGACATTTCTTCTATTGAAAAGGAATCTAACTTCGATACAACCAACGTTAATATCTAGGCCGTCTCCGATACCGAGTTCCGGTGCTGATAAGGCTCCGTAAAACGGCCGTCCAATCTTTTTAGGACTAAACCCCCCAGAATCTACACGCAAGATCACCTTAATCTGCTTAGGGGGTCGCTTACAGCATGGCCTCTAACACCATGCTGCCCGTCGTATCACTT
>CM062266.1:1478281-1480781 GCA_031216635.1 Dissostichus eleginoides | reverse complement strand
TCTGACCTGTGTTTGGTAACCTTTATCTACCACCGCAAAATAGAACAGGCCCAAGTGTGAAATAAGATACGTTTGATCCACACGTTTTACGGCTGTCTGAAAGCTCAAGTGTTCATAGCTGTTCTGAAAGAGAGTGAGTGAAAAGCTGTGAGGACACGTGAGAGCGTAGATGAGGGGAACAGCTCCACATTGACCTGGTCTGCTGTTCCTGCTGTAAACACCTTTAGAGACAGTAGTTCAGTGAATAATAAAAAAAAAAAAAAGGTTATGTAACACCTCTGCACATCTGCTCAGTAATGTGGACGTCCATGTTGCGATAACAGAAGTAAATATTTGAAGTTTTGAAAAAACTTTTTTGAATGTAAGATTACTATAAGTAAGTATAATAGGCTCATATACACTAATGTAATGTAATGTAATATTTCTGTAATATTTGACTAACAGGAGAATGGGTGGGGGTCTGTTACTGTGAAAGGTCTCCACGCGCTCTCTGTGACGGTCTTTGTTCACTTTGCTGAGGATTCTCCAGTAATTGCAGATGACAACCTGGAGGTTTGGATTTCCACTGTGAAGAAAAGGATGGATATCTGTGAAACGGAAACCTTCCTGTGTAACTAATGAGTACTTAGGATTCTGTTCTTTTAAAGTCAGTGTTGCCTCGCGTGTTGAATCAATAGAGAACAAATCACACTACCATCCAAGAGGGGGTTATAAATTGGCCTTTATGACAGTTAGTTTTCATTGTATTATTACAAATGAAATGACAATGTATAATGCTGAATAATGATGAGTAATGCTATAATATATGTTATCCTGTCATTGTGTGTAGGGCAAGGCAAGGCACACAATGTTTTTTAATCGCTCAAGCCAATACCTGGTCTTTTCTTACATGAAAATGTATTTATAGATCATTCTGGGGCAGCTAGTATGAACGAGCCTGATGCAGCCGATCAAATCAACAACAGCAGTGTATCTATAGCCATATCCTTGTGTTTACATCGTATAGCGGTCATTTTAACACATTTTAAGGACAGGACTAAAAACCAGTCAGCAGAGCCGGAGCTCAGTGTTTCATTTGACTATATGTATACATTTGATACATACAGCCACCCTTGAGTCAAGCCTCTATCAGTTTACGCCGGTGTTGAGCAGGAGAGAGAGCTGTTTTTGACCCGTCACTGAGTGCATGTAGCAGCATGTGGCAGGTGCTCATTTCAGCCCCTGCTTTGAAGCATTCACATGATAGACATTGATTGATGGAGAGATAAAGAGACATGAATAGAGAGATAGATAGATACATGCAGTACATAATGCACACATATAGAGACATAGTGCTTGTATATACCTGGAAGTATGTAATAAAGCAGAAGCATCAGTATTAAGGATAACTATACACTTAATATCCTCATCTCCTTGCCAGTGGCCCCATTGCTAAAATCCATACTCCATTAACCTCTGCAGGAGATGATGCTTATATCATTAGCTGTGTGATTGTATGTGTGACCATGGTGGGTAGTTTAATGAAATATTAAGGCTAGGTGTAAGGTTGTGTGTGTCATAACTAAATGAGTTATTTCAGCAACAAAGATTTATCTTTACATTTCAGGATCAAATAATGGGAATATAAAACATCTGCAATCCTTGTATCTTTTGTATGGATTTGTAATGTTAAAGATTATTCTTGTGCTTTCTATTTCCCCTTAAGTCGCCTATTTATTATCATCGGGTCCTTTTTCTAATCTAATATGTGTTAATATGATGCTTTGCCAAAATTCAGTTTATTCTATATATACATTTTATTTTGATTTTGTATTCCTCATTAAGCAGTGACGTCCCCCCTATATTACTGGTCTCCTCTTTGCTTCCAACTTTGACATATCAATATCACAACATCATATACATATAAGCACATTTGGTAAAGAAATATTTCTGACGTAACACCCGTTCTATTAAACTAAACAACTCGGTGGGTGTTCACAAATGTCAGACATGACTAAACTTGTGTGTGGATTTGTTTCTCCCGTCAGGAGCACACAACAGACGTTGGTAGAACTTGAAGCACCCCCGATCAGGTGTCAGGCAGATGACAAGCAAAATGCTTAGTCACTGGTTTAAAAGTTGGAATTTGTATTTATTATGTTCTTACACAAACAGAAATCATTTAAATTTCAGATTATTTGAGTTAATATAACTAATATATAACTCTACTCCCTTACATGAGTCATATGTCTACATCCACAAATGCACCAGCATAACTGCTTTTATTGGATTTTTGAATGCAGAATGTGTCACACCACCCAGCGTAGTGTTGCTGAAACTACAAAGTGTAGAAAGCCTCTCTTCCTTCAGTGCCACAGAGACAGCAGAGTCTACAGTCTGCATTAAGAGCACATGCTTCTTGGATGTCATGGTAAAGCATGAAGCAAACCTCGGGGCCTTTACACGCTCTACAAAGAGATGATTCTGTTACCGTGTGTACGGAGATGCAGGACAGCGCTCT
>CM062266.1:1470781-1473281 GCA_031216635.1 Dissostichus eleginoides | reverse complement strand
ATTAATCCGTTTACATCAAATTCCTAGACCGTTCTGCTCAAAAGGTCACATGGTCATGCCGCAAATGTGCTTCTATTTGCTCACAGGGTTCTCTGAAGGGTGGCTTGGAACAGTTGATGAAATGTGTCGGCAGAAACACAAGACAGGTGCAGACGCTGTGAAGATAACATGAGATTGTACTGTGCTTGTTGATAAAGATGCTGTGTGTGACAGAGTGGGTGAGATTTTAAAAGATGATCATTTGTAGTGTGTGTGTGGCTGAGCTTTTCTCAAAGCCCTTGTGCACATGACTTATTATACTTGAATGGATGCATTTGAAAAGGTGATTTTCTGTGCACATATTTGGGCTTTCTGTGCTCCTGTGGAATGCTTCAGTGGATTAGAGCGACCGCCGTGAGGAGACGAGCCGACCGGCAGCTGCTGCATTCCTCCGCTGTATCAAACACTACAAAGTATCATTTGGTAAAGTGACTTTACGGCGGCACATGTATGAAGATTTGCACTGGTTGATTCTTGAGCACCTAACTGTTGTGGTGTAGACACAGCATGCTGGAAAAGGGAATACAAGGGGATTTGAATGGATTAGAGCTAGTTATCAACTGAGTGGTATTTGTAATTATACTATGAAACAAAGGCTCTCATGTGACTGTATGTGAACAAGTGAAGTGATTTCCTTTCTCTCTGTTGAGGACTGAAGTAAGCAACTTGCTTTACATTAGCAATGGGTTTTTATTTGAATGCTTCAACATTCTGAGGTTGTTATATTAGTTAAAAAAGCAATAAATGCTTACACATTTCAGGACTGGGTCCATTTGATCTGGATGATCATGCAGTAGATAAACCATAACAGACTGTTTTCTTTTAATTTACTATTACAAACTCAATTGGAATGAACACATTCACTTTCAGTTAATGCCCAAAAAACGGTTTTACTGGAGCATTTTTTTTTAAACTGAGACTGCAGAATCAGCGTCACGGAGAAAGAAAATAAATGTGGAAGAATTTGAAGACTAATTTGATTGATTACATTTTGTTTTGGGTTTATGAAACAAAGAGATAACACATCATTAGCGGCTTATTGAAATCCAGAGGGTCAGCATGACGTAAAGGTATTTACAGCGTGGACCTCTGTGTTAGGAACACAACAAAGGATCCATGTTGCATCCGGAGATACTGTCAGAGGAGAGAAAGGGCTGGTGGATTCTGAGTGTTTTGTAGGAGTGTGACGGTGTTACGGCCTCATATGATGGTTGCAGGAAGTGATGTAACATTCAACGGTTCATTGTATGTGTGGAGAGCACTGTGCCGGACACACCTTGAATTGCTCCACTGTTTATGTGACATCTTAAGAGGCAGTTTGCGCACAAACATTGAGTTTTTAATTCAAATCAACCCTCATTGGCTCCAGCTGTTCCTCACCACTGAAAGAGAGGACAGTGTGACAGGCGATCAAACTATCAAAGGACGTGGATCTGAAGAGTTCATGTGGTAAACATTTGTACTGTTTAAATCAAATATATGTAAGGACAATTCAAAGTTACATTTAGTAAAGGGGGAACGTTTTTATATCCCCTAGTTATATTTCTACACTGAAAATAATTTATGTATCTTTTCGAATGTGTACTTTTGTGTTTGATTTTTGTTTGTTGTAATATTTAAATTTCATACAGAATCCTGATCGAAACAAATTGTTTTAGTCAATTAACAAACACATAATATAATAATAATCAATTTAATTTGTAAGCGCACTTTTCCTTTTAATAAACAAAAGTCAAAGAGCTACAGAGTAAACATCTGAATACAAACATGAACTTGGAGCCAGTGCAATGATTTGAGGATGGGTGTGATGTGATCGTATTTCCGCACTCTCATCAGTGAGTAAGGGGCGGAGCTTAGCCATATTTCTGAGGTGGTAGAAGGAGGTCTTGCATGTTTGTTTGATGTAGGCCTCAAAAGTCAGGTGGGGATCCATGTTAACACCCAGATTGATGACTGTTGATGAGAATGGAATGTTCTGACCAGAGAAAGTGTGAAGGCAGGTGGTTCATGTGGATGATGGCAGAGTGCAGAGGGGTTGGGTTTGTTCTGAGAGCTGTGTGTCATCAGCTTAGCAATGGAACGATATTCCATGCCGACTGATGACATGACCAAGGGGGGACATGTAAATGGTGAAAAGGGTGGGGCTGAGGACTGATCCTTGAGGGACACCACAGGTCACAGAGTGTGTTTGTGATTTTGCCGCTCCAAAGGTGACGTACTCTCCTCCCGGTGAGATATGAGGTCAACCAGTTTAGGGCCGAGTTTGGACCCAATTGTGGAGTGAAGAAGGTGGAGGGGGATGTCATGGTCGACGGTGTCAAATGCTGCAGTTAGATCCAGGAGGATGAGGAGAGATGGAGACCCGGTGTCAGCTGTCAACAGCAGGCCGTTGGTGACCCTGACCAAGACACTTTCTGTACTGGGGCCAGGGCGGAAACCAGACTGGAATTTTTCAGAGAGG
>CM062266.1:1430781-1465781 GCA_031216635.1 Dissostichus eleginoides | reverse complement strand
AATGCCTTGGGGTTTGAGTGAGAAAAGAGATGATGAGAGATTCTAATCACAAACATTTTTTATTTTGTCACAGTGTGTTTGTGTGTGTTTATATGTGTGTGTATTTGTGCATGAGGTAATAGAGTGTTGTGTACATCAACATGGAAGAACACATACTGTATGTATATACATACATATATTTACGTGTGTACGAAGTGTGTTTCTGACTTCATGTCTGTCTGTGCATGATGTGATGTTTTTCTTTTCCTTGACATGATTCAATATCACTCTCACGTTCACCGTTTCTTTCTCTTTTTTATTCAATGTTTCTGCAGTTTTCCTCTCAGTTTTTTACTGATTCATTTTCTGCTTAGAAATAAACTGTCGGACAAACTTGGGAAATGTCATTACTTTAGAAAAGATTATTGAGAGTGGTTTTAAAGTGTGGTTTCATGTTTAGTGCCACCACAGGTTCCCCCCGGTGCTTGATCAGTTGTGTTCATTTAAAGAGTTACTACTTTCAGATTTCTAGTACTTAGTAGAATGTCTCCTAGAAGGCCATGAATGTGTCACACACATTTTGTGTTTGTGTTTGTTGGTGAAGTAGGTATAATGTGATTCAGAGCAGGAGATCTTCCACTTCAGAAGTATTATAGGCTGTATGTTCTGAAGCCTCCTGCTCGGTCTGGGCTGGAGGAGATTCTGCTGCTCTCAGCCCTCTGCGTGATGAATTGGATTATTGAACTTTAATGCACAGGCATCTCTAGAAAGAAGTTTACAGAATGCACACATGCTATCACGATCTCACACACCTAATCTATTTATGCAAACATACAGATACCTACTTCTGTTGTTCACACAAGCAGCAACTTAACATCATTGTTATGGGATGTGTCCACTCACACACAGCTATCAGTATTGTACTGCTGTAGTGAGGAGTATTCCAGGAGGGAGCTTAGCACCAATTATTATCTTGGACGGTCAAACTGCCGTAACTAATTCACCGTCATCGTGCAATGGCTTCATATTCACTTATGACCACATTATGGCAAAAATCATGTCAAATATAGAGCTGGTATCCAATCGTGCTTCCCCACCAGTTTTTTTTTTTTTTATGAAACATTGTTCGCACACATCATGCTGGAGGAAAGAATTTGCTCTCAGCTAAAACTGAGAGCAAACAGAAGAGTTGAGCTGAAATGAAGGGGACCACAGTGGATTTGAAGCATGACTGGTACACAGGCTTATCATCATGTTATGTTGCCTCATAGGAAAATGTCTTAATTTCAGCGTATTCATACAAACAGTAAATCAAGAATACGATGTAGTGTACATACATGTTCACGCAGCAACATGTTGGCTTGTGCTTTGGTTGCAGGCAGCCTTGGCTTCTTTGTAAGCTCATCATTTTCTCAGTCTGTCCATTGTAAGTATCTTTGGGCTAATGCGAGCAGCTAGGCCCCCCGAGCCAACTGGACCCTCCACTGTCTGACTGTGAAGGGTTTCAGGATCAAGCCCTGGGCAATACTCAGCATTTTGTTACAGTCACAAAGGGAATGGAACCCGTAACGTTTTCAGGGCCTGGTTTTCAGTAGAACCCCTGACCCTGAGGCTAACAAAGAATCTACAGCCAAAGTGGATTCCTCAGCTTAGAGCAGGGGTCGGCAACCCCTGGCACGCGGCACCGTAACCAGTGGCACACTAGGAATAAGTGGAATAAGTGTGCTAAATATTTAAATTTTATTTTCGGATCCTGAACGAGACCGCCGCCAGAGCGCGTCTCCCCGTTACCTGCCATGCACGCAACGCAGCCCCGCTCTCTTTAACTCAAGGCGACTTTCTGCCGCTTTCCTCCGTGGTGCAGTGCAGATCGTTTCACCACAGAGGAAAGCACTTCACAAATTGCAGTACCCATAAGGAGCTGTACAAATGCTGCAGTTTTTGCGTGGCTGTGTCTTAGTTGAAAGCCCAGTGGCGATCTGCTCATCTCTCATCGAAATAACATGCTACACAGGGGCGGACTGGCCATGTGTGTTCTAGAATCACAGAACGGAGGATCGTCCTTATTATTATGCCGTTTAAACCAATTATTTAAATGTGTTTGTTAAATCCGGCATCATGTAAGTTAGGGATGCTCCGATCGATTGGCCGCCGATCGATATCGGCCGATACTCACTCTGCCGATCGATCGGTGCTCTCTAAAAATGCCGATCGCGAGAGCCGATCGCATGACGTAAAAATACATGACACTTTTCTCTGTGCGCGGCAAAACAAGCTCGCCAAAATATTTATGTTTAATGAACGTAGTAAATCGGTCAGACTTGACCCGAACACGACAGGAGGGTTAAGTCCAAAAATGGTCAATAAAAACATTTGTTGTGTCGTGTTTATACCGTTCAAAAGCCAAATTATCATTATTAGGCCAATTCTATATCAAAGTTATTGTTGCAAGCACACTGCATCAAACGTTGCTGCTGCACAAGCCTCTGCAGTGAGTACAGTGTGTCACCTGACTGCAGTGAGTTCAGTGTGTCACCTGACTACCTGACTGCATTGAGTTCAGTGTGTCACCTGACTGCAGTGAGTGCAGTGAGTTCAGTGTGTCACCTGACTGCAGTGAGTTCAGTGTGTCACCTGACTACCTGACTGCAGTGAGTTCAGTGTGTCACCTGACTGCAGTGAGTTCAGTGTGTCAACTGACTACCTGACTGCAGTGAGTTCAGTGTGTCACCTGACTGCAGTGAGTTCAGTGTGTCACCTGACGTGTCTCACCTGACTGAAGTGTTCAGGAGCTTCCTGTGGCAGCCGCTCCGTTCAGAGGCCAGCTCACTGAACAGTTGTGAAATCATTGATCCTGGCTTAAGAAAAATGCACAGCTCTGACAGCAGTCCAGCACAGATTTCAACTCCTCAGGCTGTTATGCCAAAGTCCCATTGTGGGAGTTAGAAAGTGATCGATTCATGTCCTGCCAGCTTCATTCATTTGTGCATCAGTGATTCAGGTGATAGCGTTCCTTATATACGCATACACATGCTACACCAAATCCTCATGAGCCATTCTTCATATTCATATTTGACGTTCACACGCACTTTGTTGGCTACATTGTCAGTTGGCATTAGCCCTCTCGTGGGTATTTTCATATCTTCAGCTTTCATGAATTGCTGATATAAATAACACTGCACCGCTGTGACTGGCAGCTTGCAGACACACCTATGTGATTGATAGTTGGGGAACTATTTTTCTCCTAATGTAAGGACAGAAAAATTGTGATCTTATTTCATCACTGCGTGTTTTGTCAAGTGCCATCTCAGAGATGCCCCCTCTCTCTGCTGGAGAGGCAGCAGAGAGAGCATAGGCTGCTAACTTCGATAATAATGCACTGAGTAAACTGAAACGTTGACTTTAATTAAAGATTTTACAAAACTGTATAAGGTTAGTTGAAAGTTTAAATAAAAAATATTTGGTTCAACTTAATATTATTGTTTTCAAATAACCTCATACAGTTGTGGGGTAACTGTTTTTATATTTTGCAGACACATTCTGTTAAAGTGCAAAAGAGTTGCCCGTCATGTTACAAACTGGTGTGGTGTAGAGAGAAAACAAACATAATAATAATAGTTAAAGATTATTAAGAGAAGCTTTCTTCATGGTTTCCACAACTACCGTCTCTGTTTCCTAACTCACAGTAAGCATGATGGCAGCCACACTGAACGCACAAAATGGACTCATACAGCCTGCATGTACTTGCTGTTTACCTCACTGTGTGTGTGTGTGTGTGTGTGTGTGTGTGTGTGTGTGTGTGTGTGTGTGTGTGTGTGTGTGTGTGTGTGTGTGTGTGTGCAGCATGTGTGTTTGTGGTAGCTGCGCCCACAGAGTGTGGTCAGTGCCAGTGGTGAGGCTAGCTAAAGTCGACCAATTAAGTTGACTTCCATATGTAGAGTAACACTGCCCGCCCACTCAGTTTCACTGGATACACACACACACACACACACACACACACACACACACACACACACAAGCTCAGACAGCCACTTTTATCAGCCTTTTTTCCCCCTTTTTAATTACACTCTCTGTTTATTTAATTTATGCGTTTCATTTGAATATGTGTTGCAGAACAGTGGGTATGGCTTAACTGTAGTGTCAGGATATAATTACATTTTCTCTAGTGGATAAAGACAGAGCACAGCTAACTGCATCACGCACTGGGCTAATAGCTTTCTCCTTGTCTCTCTTTACACCCCCCACATGGACTGAGGTGTACACATGGCACACACATGTCCACTAGTTTTGTTCTGTGTCATTACACAGTGCACCCATTCTTCTCACTCTCTCTCCTTCTGCATTGTGTGTGTATTCATTCAAATAGCCTGGATAAATCCTTTCAGTGACACTCAAACTGGCAAATTCCCTCGAATCTAATTGACCTCAAGATTTAGATAATGTCTTTGAGTCCCTCTGCAGTGTGTGCTCAGGGAACAGTGATGGGGGCCGTATACACATATGGACACATTGATGTTAAATTAAATATACAAAATCCAATGTTGCGTAGCCATGTTAAATCAAATCAAATCAGGTTTTATTTATATAGCACATTTTAAAACGATCTTTGGTCGAGCCAAAGTGCTGTACATGCAAATAATAAATAACACATTACTACAATCGCAAAACAGAAGACAATAAATTACAACAGCAAATATAAAAATCAAATGTCATGAGTCGTGCTCCGCTCTGACTAGAAGGCCAGAGAGAAGAAGTGAGTCTTAGTGTTGATTTAAAAACCCCTAGGGTCTGGGCCGACCTCACATGGAGGGGCAGAGTGTTCCAGAGCCTGGGGCCAGCTGCTGTGAAGGCTCGGTGCCCTCGGGTTTTGAGCCTGGTCTTGGGCACCATCAGCAACAGCTGGTCAGCCGACCTTAAAGCTCTGGCTGGGGTGTAGCGATGGAGGAGTTCTGCTATATAGGCAGGAGCCAGCCCATTTAGGGCTTTGAAAACAAATAAAGGAGTTTAAAATCTATGTTAAGATGGAGAATCCAGAGAGAATGTGTACACTCTGCGTACTTTTGTAAAATAGGCAAATTTGTCTATTGTTTTTTTGTATTATGTTAACATCCACTGAGTTTAATACAAACAGCAATGTGTAAAACTGTCCTGTGTATATCCAGGCGGGATATCAAAGCTGCTCCATGAACCCATCTGGAAACCAGGCCTCATAAGGGAGCAGGGCTTTATAGAACCACCATACAGTAGGTTAGGAAAGCTCACTCAACTTTATGTTTAAAAATTGCAACAACATATTTGTTTTATTTTGTTGCATCATTAGAGGGCATACTCATTGTGACTTATTGCAACGGTTTTGATGTCTTTATATAAAGGCTGTTTTCAGATTCTCAGAGGACAGAAGAATTGGCTCTCTTTGCCGAGAAGTTAAAGCAAACATTATAAATGTGTCCAACTGGTGTGTTTTTATTGCTCTGGGGCTCCGGAATGGCTTCAGCTGCCTTAGGTGTACTCTTAAATGTTTGTTTCTGCACTTACAGTCATAAATACCCCCCCCCCCCCCCACAGAGCTGCAGCCGTAAAGCAGCTCTGCTTCATAAGGAATACACTCAGGATACTTATCTCATTTAGTTTGGCTGCCTGGCAGGGAGATGCACATTTTTTTGATTTAGTTTGTGTTTCAGACACATGTCTAGAGAACCACTTGTGTTAAGTGTGATGCATTTGATCCCTTATTTTCTAAGTGGTTAAGTGTTTGTGTGCCTGTGTGCATGGTACCTTGTAGAAGGTCTACTGGAAAGAAGCGATGAGCAAAACATCTTCAGACTTTTTATTCATTCATTTATTTATATTTTTATATTTTCTATATATTCTTATTTTTGGGGAGGGTGTGAATTGCATTTCTATCTCCCTGTTTGTATCAAACACACAGAACAAATGAATATAAAGTTGTCTTTCACTTAAGTTGCATTAACAATGTAAATGCTTTTACATACATTTGATATATGTGTCCTTTATGAGCACAGTAAACTGCAAAGAACTGTGAGCGTGATGACTGCTTGACTTGGAATGAAAGGCTAAGTTATGACTTTTTATGCATATCAGGTTTCATTTGGTTCTGAGTTTTTTAACTTCAACTTTTCAATTGTGACTCTTTCCCTGAGCACTGCGAGGTGTGAAACCATAGCAACACGGCAGCTCTCATCTGTTCTGCTGAAAGCATCTATTAATTAGTTTGATCAACTGATTAATTAAATGTTGCAGCTCAGTGAAATTGAAATATGGTGACATCTTGCTTGAAAGAGAAAAATTAAAAGAATGTTTTTAAATATCTGCATGTTTTCATGTTTCCATATTTTGTTGGTTAGTTCCCACTCAATGTCTTACTCTAGCACACAGTCCGCACACAAACAACATGACATGAATAACCTACTGTAATCCCCTGCTCTGCAACAAACACAACCTACCAACGTTCTGTTTTGATGGACATGCTCTCTGAGTGCTTTTTTGTCCAGATTCAAAATGCATTGTCAATAGTTCCTGTTATTTTGTCCACCCCCTGGAAATAGGTCTGAATCAGTGCTCATGTGTTGCTGATTGGAATGATTGTGTGAGGGGCAACATGTGTCCCTGTGTGTTAGTTTTCTTAATAAATAGTAATAATGTGTGTGTGTTAGTGTGATGTATACAGGGGGGGTGAACACTGATGTAGGATCAGCTGCTCACAGGTCAGTCTGAGACCAGTGTTAAAGCAGCAGACCTGAAACAGGAGAACACACAGCTGCTCATTTATTATAACATGAGAGGTGTCACACACACACCATGACATGTAGGAGCATACAACTGGACTGTGTGTGTGTGTGTGTGTGTGTGTGTGTGTGTGTGTGTGTGTGTGTGTGTGTGTGTGTGTGTGTGTGTGTGTGTGGCTGTGTGTGGGTGCCCTGTTTACTTGATACTCAACAGTATCTTCTCATAGACTTGTAAACAGCTTGGCTTCAGTTTAGTACACACATGCGCACACATGCGCACACATGCGCACACACACACACACACACACACACACACACACACGTGCACAATCCCCACACACATTTGAAGGAAATTACAGCAGATAATCAGTGGCACGAAGACAGACTGAGAGAGAGAAACAAACAAACAATGTAGAGAGAGAGGGGGGGGAGGGAGGGAGGGGGGGGGGAGAGCCTAAACCCAACCTGAGATGCAGAGATGCGCACGTGGATTTTCCAATGAATGGACAACAAAGCTCAGTGCTCTGTGCAGGCAGGCCATCGCCCTGGAAACAGATTAGTGACCTAAATCACAGCAAGGTCCTACACAGGTGTGTGTGTGTGTGTGTGTGTGTGTGTGTGTGTGTGTGTGTGTGTGTGTGTGTCATAAGGTTGAATATTTGGTTTGTGTGTATTGAAGTCAGCATATTGCTGCATATACAAAAGCTGTGTGGTGAATTCATATGCATAGTAAACATAAAGGGTGTGTGTGTGTGTGTGTGTGTGTGTGTGTGTGTGTGTGTGTGTGTGTGTGTGTGGATCTTAACCTTGTCAGTAAATATTAGGAACAAAGTGGTGTGTTTAAGAGCCCAAACATAAAGTAGGAGGTTGAATCGTGGAATTTAAAATGTCATTAGAAATGATAAGGACAAGCTGGACGTATTTCTAGGCACACAAAGCATGTCTCCTGTTTCAGTCGAGAGAGTTGTGTAACACTGGATTTCTACATTATGACGGCCTGTATCTCAACATACAGGTATCATTATATTCTTTTCGTCTCCATGGTATCCATTGTCACACTCAAGTGTTATTGACATCTATAAATTGTGACCCTGAACAGGCCACCACATTTATAAAAAAGAATCTGTTGAAGTACAATCACTGAAGAAAAATAAATGAAGGCTATTTTCGTTCTTGGGGTGCCTTGTGCATTCCACATATTTACATCCCTTCAGTTGGTCATTCACAGAGTGATGACGTGTTTGACATTGCTTTCTGATCATGCAGATACCAAACTGGATGATTTGTAACATTATCTACAATAACCTGACTGTCTTTAGTCAGAGCCTAAAGAGCTGTTCTCTCTCATCAGAAGGCTCCAGATGATTAGCATTCACACTGATCAGTTTGAAACACGAGCACTGATGTGCCAGGGAGACGAGAAATGTCTCTGAAGATATTTTCAAAAGACACAGAGAATGAGAATGAGAAAAATGTATAGAGATGATTTCTTATCTCTCCCTCATGCACAACCCTTATTTATTTTAAATACTGTGGACAAAAGGAGTCAACATTTCATGCCACTATACACCTTGTTTTGATAGTGTATATTCAGAGGCAGTTTATTGGAAGGAGAACAGACCGGCCTCAGGAAGAGCAGTCAGAAGCTGAGCAGTGATTGAGACCTGAAGACAGAACTGGACGTTCACTGTTTGACTTTAAGGCTACAGAAACATGACCTCCGGATTGTGTAGGAAACAGTGAAGAACAAGTTCAGAAACCCTCCAATGAGTATTACATTGGGGGAGTCTTGTCACCCACACTATTTGTTGCTGTGTTTCTGCTGCTTTATTTGTGCACATAAATAAAATCTCAATATCTGGCTCTCTCTGGTTTGGCAGATATAGACCATTCTTTGTAACTCATTTACTGTTGTTAGTCCGATCAACTTATCTGAGTAGATGTTAGCGGGCGATGAGAGCTGTGAGGACTCAACACACTGAGGAGCTGCACAGCTGCAGGCTTATTTGATGAATCATTTTATTCAGTGTCAACATCAACAATATTGCTTAATGGAGCTTCACATTTGGCTAATGTTGTTATGATAGCCAAATATTCATGTCAATTCCAATGCTACATTTATTATCTAAACAAGATTTAACACTCGAGTGCAACAACAAATAAGAATTGACATCAAGCTCTGTCACAATAAGAGCAATTTGACAGCTTTATAGCAGCGTTTCCAAAAATATTATGTCAGTAGTGTTGCTGTGTTGCTCATAATTGGAAATCCTGACAGTGCCAGGATCAGTGATGCTGGTGCCATGTTTTCACCCGACTGCACTTCTGTCCACAGCAGACGCTCCACCACCAGTAGAAGTTAAGGAGTCAGGTTATTTGATGTGATTAATGTCAGTAAGGAACAGTGTTTGGGTGGTTACTCAAAAATAGTAATGCTAGTAACTCTAGTCCAGGTGGCTTGCTAAGGTGTTTGATGGCAGCCGCCCCCCGTTACCGGTATCTTGTTCAATATGTTTCAGAAAGATGGCGATTCCACCGTGGGAACTGGCAACATTTCCTCCAGGATGTACTCTGATACAAGCCTGTTTCTCTGCTATGATTCTCTGACATGTCTGCTCTGTCTCCTCATCGATAAACTCTGAGTGTAGCGCAGCGAAAAGGGAAGTTTGATTTATTTATCTGCCCGCCCGTTATGCAGATAGTTGAAGACCTTAAAGTAATGCAGGTAACATTAACTTGTGCTTAGAACTGTAAAGTAATTACTGCTGTTATCAACAGTAACGCTACATTACTGCATTACAGGAAAATGTAATCTGATGAGTGTAACGCGTTACTCTGGAGCATGTTACCCCCAACATTGGTAGGGAACAATGTTTAAGGACATTCTAAATGACAGGGTGGGATCTCTGGCTGTATGCCTCAGATGAAAACATGGCTCTGAGGATGTATTATTTGATTTGATTCTGCCAGTCATCAGTGTTCCTGCTCGTCGTGGTCGGGGATGGTAGCTGAGCGAGCGTGTCTCTACATGAGCAGGCTTCACTGAGCACAGTTCAGGGAGGAGAGAAAGTGAGAGGAGAGAATAGCAGAGAGGAGGTGAACTACAGATCAGGATCAGATTCTAATCCGTCAATTAGGCCGAGTGAACCCCCCCCCCCCCTGTCTCTTTTCTTCTCTCTGTTCGAGTAGCTCTGTGGAATGCAGGCTCTATCAATAGAACATGTCCCGGTGGGGGGGGGGCAGATAAATGATTGTATTATTTATATGAAAACATTTGGTAAGAGACAGCAAAGAGGACAGACTGTTACTAAAAGATCATCTGTAACTACCAGTAGTAGATAGTAACAAAGTACTTTTACTCAAGTACTGTAGTTAAGTAAAACTTTTTTACTTTTGACATTAGGCTACTTTATACTTTTACTCCCCTACAGTTTGTAGGCAAATGTTGTGCTTTTTAGTCCACTTAACCTCACATTGAGATAGTCTATGCTTTGTCTCATGTGTATATGAGAGTGGAACTAAAATGGAAAGGTACATAGGCGGTAGATATTGTAGAAAGTGAGAAAGTTAAAGAGAAGAGCACAAATCTATTTGTCTGGAGTGACGTCTCATCAGCGTTGTGAAGCAGAAACCTCTGTGTTATGACAATACATATCTCTGAAAGAAAGAAAAGAGACAGAGAAAAGATCACCAACAAAGAAATCCTTTTTGAAGTCTCATTTATACAAAACAGGTAAAGAGAAAAGAAGAGAAGCAGCCTTCTCCTTCTATTTAAATGCTAATACACTGACATTATCTCTCTCTCACACACACACACACACACACACACAGCACTTGTAAGGTACACACTGCTCCACACACATATTACCATTTTCAAGCAAGAACATTCAGACACCGCATCCACGTACACTCCGACACAAAAACAACATACACACACACACACACACACACATGTCTGGAAGTAGACTTCCATGTGAAGTGACAGCAGGGTCAGCGTTGGCATTTTAACTGCTGACACATTTGTCTGGATAAAGAGAAACACGCAACACACACACACACTCACACACAAACACACACACGGCATATCAGAATAAACACACACATTGATAAACAAAAGTACGATAATTACATTTATCAACAAAAAAGTTTGATGTTTAATAAATGCAATAGTTACACAACCAGAGTGTGTGTGTGTGGGGGGTGTGTGTTTGTGTGTGTGTGTGTTGCAGATAGTGTGGTAAAAACTGCCTGCCTGGCCCCAGGGTGCATCACTTCATATTCAGTCCGCTCAATCGATCTTGACAACTAGAATTAGATGGAAACAAATGCAAACAATAGAGAGTCTTCTAAAAAAGGCTGTGTGTGTGTGTGTGGTGTGTGTGTGTGTGTGTGTGTGTGTGTGTGTGTGTGTGTGTGTGTGTGTAGAGCTGATGGATTATGTCGCTCCGGGGAGAGTGTACGGTGGCCCTGAAGTGCAAGTCAAAACAGAATTTCAGGAAACGCCACAGCATTTTAGGAAACCCCACAGCATTTTAGGAAACGCCACAGCATTTTAGGAAACGCCACAGCATTTTAGGAAACGCTACAGCATTTTAGGAAAGGCTACAGCATTTCACAAAATACTACAGCATTTCAGAAAACGGTACAGCATTTCAGAAAACGATACAGCATTTCAGAAAACGATACAGCATTTCAGAAAACGATACAGCATTTCACAAAACACCACAGCATTTCATCCGTATTATATGGATTCAACTTGTGCCCCGCTGGACTTACTTTTCTGTGGTTTACTGTTACTGTGACATATCAGTATTAGCCATGGAAGATAGTTTGTTTGTTTAATTTAAAGCTATGCATCAAGGTTATTTTCATGTATGTAATTTTTTTCCTGTGTAACCGCACAGTGTAGAGTGTTGTTGTGATGAGAGGGATACAGGTATTTAAAAAAAAAAACTTGCTCGCAGGAGAATAGCTACATTACATTACATGGTACTTGTTAGACGCTTTTGTCCAAAGCAACTTACATACATTCAGTACTGTGGACAATCCCCACAGGAGCAATTTGGGGTGAAGTGTCTTGCCCAGGGACACAACGACATGCTGACTGCAGTGGGACTCGAACTTGGTACCCCCTGATTCAAAGTTCAGCACTCTATCCACTGAGCCACAGCCCCCTAAGCTACAGAACTTATATCACAATTTAATCGGAGCTGATCACAACATGTCGCAGATGATCCAGTCATCTCGATGCTGCTTTCGGGCTGTGAATAAACAACTTGTGTTTTACTTTTAGGCTGTCTGAAGGTATAGACAGCTATCAAAGCTACTATACATCACATTAAGAACGATGTACAAATGAAAGTCGGACACAAATATATAATTTAAATGATTTATTAAAGTTTGCAATGTTTTGAACAGGCATCCACACAGTCACCTACTTTGTAATTTCCGATACCTCCCTGTAAGCGTCACGATATCTGTACTGAATGTGCGTCAAAGTGATCCTATGTAGGCAGATATAGCAAAAGATGAATGTAAACGACAAACGAGGCGATCGAAATGTTTATTTCTTGGTAAGTCAACAATGGGTCCTCAATGTACAAGCCCCGGATTCATGTGACGAAAATAATAGAATGCCGCCAGTTGTCATGACTCTAGTTATATTGCAACCAGTGTTGGGTGTAACGCGTTACAAAAGTAACGGAGTTACAGTAATATATTACTTTTGCTGTAACGAAGTAATGTAACGCATTACTAATTAAATGTGGGTAATATATTACCCGTTACAATGCTCAGTAACGCAGTTACAACACATTTTAACCCGAAATTAAATGGTGTTTTGTTTTTTAAGAATGTACTAACATAGCGAGACATTCCGACACCAGAGTAAAATTGTGCGGGTAGATTAGTAAACCTGGTGTTTACCCTTCAGGCTTCGCGTCGGGATCTTCGGGGGTGCATAGGCATGCATTGCACCCCAGTTGAATGTTATGCACCCTCTATTCAAAAAAGAGAACGGAGCGAAAAATAAAAACAACAAATTGTGTCAGGTGCGCGTGACCTGCTCCGCTGCACGTGCATCATTTCCAAAGTGCTTCCACAGCAGTGACACACATCTGTGGATAATCATTTATACGAAAATGGTTAAAGCAACCATCACTAAACGCCAGCAACACTGCATCTACTGCAGACAATAGCAACAGGTCAGATGGGGACATCACGTTACCCTCTGTCGTGGACACTAGCTTACTCCCGCCTGACTCGCCGCCCTCGCCCCGGAGCATCAGTCTTCGTCACCCGAAACTACGCCGCCCCTCTGCGGCCCGCAGGTGCCAGGATACCACGGCAAAACAGAGCCTGCCCAGGTATATCTAAACAAGTACCCGCCTGCACAGTGGGGTAAGGCGGTCATTTTGCAGCTCGTGGTATAAAAATAGACAATGGCTAGAATATTCATGTGAAAATAGTGCCATATTCTGCCATGCCTGTAGAAATGTTGGGTCAAAAAATAATGCATACAATAGCACAGATGCCTTCACCACGAATGGCTACAAAAAGATCTCATATCCCAAGCTTATCAACAAGCTAATGTTGCAGCTGAAATGTTCTCCAGGTCACAAAGTCAACCTCACATGATGATGTGATACCAGTTTTCAAGCACAGTAAATATTCTCTTCCCAGAGTATATGATGACCAAGGTGATGATGTAGTACATGGTTTTAATAATACTTTTGCTTTTCAATGTTTGCCATTTCAAACCATGAGCTGGTTCAAATAATATTTGCCTTGATTTACAATATGTTCTCTTTTGTTTTATCAGTACAGTTTTGAAGCTTTTGTGCTTTTCCTTGCCATAGTCCACTTTGGACTATATGAAATATTTCAGGATTGCACTTTTAACACACTTGAAATGTTCTCACTTGCTTGGTTTCAAAACATAACAAATGCCATAATCTGTTCATTGGGGACCATAACATCAATGCTATTTTTCATTGCTGTTGCCGGCCACTATTGCTCATGTAAACCTACTAGTGCTGCACCCTGTAATCTCAGATGCACCCCAAGTCATTTTGTTCTGGAACCGGGCCTGTACAGTACATGGCCATATACTAAACAAAATACAGAGCCCATTCCGTGTTCCTGTTATTGTTTACTTCCTCTCTGCCTTCTTCTGGTGATTTATCTGACGTCCAGCGCTCCGTCTTTTAACCTCTTTTCCTTTCTCTTTCTTGATCCTCCTTAGCAACCTTCATTATAGTCCTTGACAGTGGTCTGTACTGTATTAACAACGTGTCACATGTTAAGAATTTAAAATCAGAATCGAGTATTCAACTAAGCCGTGTAATAAAAGTTGTTAGTAGCCTTAATGGCCTACACAGTTGTTATGCTATACCACATTGCCCTTCACTGGATGTATAATGAGCTGCACTAAACTACATTTTAGCATTTAAAATACCTAGCCATTCTTTTGCGGTTATTTTGTTGAAAGTAACTCAAAAGTAACTAAAAAGTAGTGTAACTCATTACATTTCAGAGACAGTAATATTGTAATGTAACTTATTACTTTAAAAAGACAGTAATAAGTATGATTGTAATATATTACATTTTGGAAGTAACTTGCCCAACACTGATTGTAACACAGTCTTGTCTGCAGACTTGTCACAGCATTAATTCATGGTTTTTACTAACCGGTATCAGTATGTTGTTACTTCGGCATCATTTTGAAACATGTATTACAATTAAATCACGGTAAAATATGTTCATTTTGTTGTAGTCTACCATAGTATTTACATGGATATAAGCCCCAAATATTCGCATCGCTCTAATCGCTCGAGTTTCAGGTTTCACTGCGGCTGTCAGCTGTGTTTACTCCTGTCATTCAAAGAAGACGCGCTGGAGAGGGGGCGGGGCTTATATCCATGCAAATACTTTGGTAGATACCAACTACAACAAAATGAACATATTTTACCGTGATTTAATTGTAATACACGTTTCAAAATGATGCCGAAGTAACAACATACTGATACCGGTTAGTAAAAACCATGAATTAATGCTTTGACAAGTCTGCAGACAGACGGCAGGCGAAAAACCTTTTGAATTACATGTTTTCTGAATGGAGATCGGATCGATCAGGATAAACCAACCTATAGCTGCTCCGTCCAAACTCACAACAACGGCATACAGACATAAATAAAGCAGCGACTGTATTCACCATGACATAGACAGTCTGTGGTTTGTACTTGTTTAACTTTTGTCCAGTTTCTGAACAGATATGAGGAGCTGTGAGCTCTGTGAGCTCTGTGTGCTAACAGCTAACGGCCGATGTTTCGGGACATGTTGCGCTGTCGGGTGTTGACCAATCACGAAGCGTCATTTCTTGACTGGCAGCAAAAACAACCAATCACAGCAGTGCTTCTCTGGCTGGCTCTGTCCATTCACAAACAAGAAGTGTTCTCCCTAAAGGAATACCCTTTCCGTATAAGTTGAAATGCTGTGGTGTTTTCTGAAATGCTGTGGCGTTTTGTGAAATGCTGTGGCGTTTTGTGAAATGCCGTTTTGACTTGCACTTCAGGGCCACCGTAGTGTGTGTGTGTGTGTGTGTGTGTGTGTGTGTGTGTGTGTGTGTGTGTGTGTGTGTGTGTGTGTGTGTGTGTGTGTGTGTGTGTGTGTGTGTGTGTCTGCTCTATCTGCAGGTCCTCTCTCAGCCTCTGTGAATGTGTATGAGTGCGTTGACCGATGTGCAGATTTTTTCAATTTAAATCCCCTGGCAGCTGATGATAGATCATTTTCAGCTGGAAGCAGAACGTGTCTGGTTAGGGCCAACAGCCACCAGAGGACCCTTAACACTCATATACAAATGATGTTCATGTGGTGATAATGTACTTTATTCATCTCAAATTGTGAATTTATGTTGTCACAGCAGCAGTGTTGTCAAGCATTACATGAGTTAGAAAGGTTTAAAATATATAATTAGTTACGAATATTATACAAATTAAAATGAACATTACCAGCAAATTAACAACAGCAAATATATGCAGTATACGACTCGAGTATTCAAATAATACACATTAAAAAGAAAATACTGAATGAATTGAACACTCTACAATATACAATCTCAATAAACTACAGGAATATATAGAAATATTCTACAGACACATGTTTGCATTGGATTATATATTACAATTGTAACATGGTGTAACACCGAACAAAGAAAAAGTAAAAAAAAAAGGTTCAAAGTAATATAGGTTTTTATTAGAAACTTTGCAAATCACGAAGCATCAGGTTGAAGGCTGTGAGTGGTTTGGACTCTTTAATCGAACAGGCATCAGGGAAATATGTATTTGTATTCATCTATTAGTTTATTGTTATTAAAAAATCGTAAGCAGTGTGAGTTATTTTTCAAGGGGAGCCTTCTAAAAGCATCCTGAGTGCCCCCCCCCCCCCCTCTTCCCTCTGCTCCAATATGTCTCAGTTATCTGCCTGAGAGTGTTTAATGTGGCTGGTTTATGCAGTGCTGTGGCTGGGAGTGAGAGGGACCATGTCCTCTGTATAAATGTGTAATAATGGTTTGGTGTTCGGCGTGTGTTACACTAATCTCTTACCCTTGAACTACTGTCTACCTGCACAGCAATAAATCACCCTGTGTGTGTGTGAGAGAGTGTGTGAGTGAGTGACTGTAATAAATCACTTCCATGGTTTCTCTACTTCTACTACACTCATTATAGAGACAGAGGGGGAGAATACACACACGGAAGGAAAGAGTAACGGCAAGTCAGAAGGGGGAAGAAGTAAAGGGAGGGGGGGGGGAGAGAATTGAGATTTAACGTGTATGAACCCCCCTATCTCAGACGTGCTCGTTAACACATACACACACACTCACACACAGTGATATGTAGCATCTGGAGACCGGAACCCTTCAGGTCAGGTGTTCCTCAGGGACTGACCCCGGCCCCGTCCTTCCATTTAGCTCTCCACAATCCCACAAAATACTCGTCCGGGTTAATCCCAAACATGCATCTGTTCAGATGTGTAATCTGTGTTATAATTGTGTGTCAAATACTATTCCTCTAAAAATACAAGCATGTGTTTTGACCAATACTATTCCATTAGATTACAGTTTATAGATTTGTTAGAGGTATCATACCTTTTTATATTAAAATAACACTCATCATACAGAGCATACAGAAAGAGAAACTGGACACAGTTTGTATTCACAGTTCTAAAGGCAACAGACTGATAGGCATGTGTCACATGTCAGCCTGATTCAGACAGCATGCAGCTCCAATCAGCATAATTATGACTGAGTGAAATATAGACGATTATTGTACATGGTGATCCACATATTACCATCTGCTCTGCTCTGCGGCACACACACACACACACACACACACACACACACACACACACACACACACACAACACACACACAAACACAAGCGTGAGGTGTGCACATGAACAGGACCATGCAATGCAGCAGCAGCTATACAAATACACACAGAAGCACTGAATGTACTGTATTTATTGTGTACACTCACTCACAAACACACACACACACACACACACACACACACACACACTTGAAAACAGTGTGGTGGAAACACATGCACACACATTGAGAGATTAATGCTAACATTGACAGATGAGGGATGGATTTCATTTTGTTTGGTCAGTGGACACACCAACTTTACACAGAACAGAATTTGGCAAAAACACTAATCCAGCACACAGTCCTGTTCCTAATCTGTGTTTCACTTTTTTTCTATTCAACTCCACCATATTTACACATTCAAGATAGGTTCTGTTTGAAAGCTTGATTGATTGAACACATGGTATTATATTGCTGGTTTTAGATGCTAAACTGCTGATGTGTCCTGGGGAAATAGGATGGAACGACACACACTGCACAGGATGTGGACATGATAGTCAAAGGGTAATGTTGCAAAGCATCAGTGGATGTAGATTTGCATATGTTTATTCATTCTGCTGAGAGTTGTTGCTAGAGTCAACACAGCATCTCTTGACTTTTCTTAATTTGTGTTTGATATGACATATTTACTGTGATTACACTGCAGTGTCTAGAGACAGTTAGATGTATTGATATGTGTAGTGTGCAGGGTTGGGAGGGTTTTATTTAAAAATGTAATCAGTAAAATAATGTAATCAGTAATCTAATCTGACTAATTACTTTCTGTTACTTTGGATTACCTCAATATTTAATGCAATTGAACTCAATAAAAGAGAAAATAAATAACAATAAAATGGCTTTTATAAGTATTATTTCAGACAACTGAACAATTTAATCAAATAAACTAAGATATTTAGTATAAAAAATGTGTGTTTTATTAATAGGAAAAGCTGCCTTTCATGACGCCTATTCAGGCAGTAGCCTATACACAAACAGTGAAACACATGAGCACATACTACAGATTAAAAAGTAAATAAATCTGAGTTGACAGAAAATGCTCGTTTTTAGTAACATTGTAATCCCGCAAGTAATCCCCTATTTTTAGTAAAGGTTATCTGATAACGTCTTTTTTTTTATTTAACATGTAATCTGTTACTTCCCAAGCCTGGTAGTGAGATGGAATCTGAATTATAATGTCTGAAACACACAGACTGTGGCTTGTAGCTGTCCACATCCTTCACATGAGTCATTGCGTTTGCTCCCTCAGATGATCCATGGCCGGTGAACAGGTGTGGGCCTGGGGCGGGGGGGGGGGGTCCTCCACACTTTACTGCAGCCCGCAGCCTGTCTCCGCTTAATGGCTCCAATATGTTTACTGCTTTTTATTTACTCCCTGGTCAATATTATTCCAGGGCTGTTAACAGTGCCATCTGCATACACTCTGCACAGGGAGCGTATTTCACCTCCACTAGCACTTGGTCTGACAGGAGAGATGGATCAGGACCAGAGGGGATGCTCACACACACACACACACACACACACACACACACACACACACACACAGATAAGAAGAGAGACTCAACTTGGAGGTCACTGTCAGCCCTGAGGCAAAAGCAGAGCAGTCACTGAAGAACCATGAGAATGTGTTTGTGTGTGTGTGTGTGTGTGTGTGTGTGTGTGTGTGTGTGTGTGTGTGTGTGTGTGTGTGTGTGTGTGTGTGTGTGTGTGTGTGTGTGTGTGTGTGTGTGTGTGTGTGTGTGTGCGTGACCTGGTTACTCCTAGCAGTGTTTCATGCAGACTCCATTGTGTGACAGTGACTGCTCCTTTTTGTTGCAGGTTATACACACACACACACACACACACACACACAAAAACACACAAACACATACACACACATACAAACACACATACAGCCATCCCATAATTGGTCTATTGTGTATGAGAAATTGACAGATAAAAGAAAGGGATGCACTACATGTTGAGACATGCACATACTGTATGTACAGACATGCTACACACTCTCAGATAGAGAGAACATATAGTTTTAGCACTTACTGCCTTAGCATGTTGTGTAAATGTGATCATTATTTAATGTTTCAGTATGTTAGCTAACCTATTCATAATAAATTGCTGTCAAAGTGTCTTAGTGCTCAATGAGAACACTGATTGTGAACATAAATATTGAATATGATTCACCTAAAAGAGATCAGGATACAATCGAACATAGAGGCTTTTGGCAGTGTGATGACATGCATTATTATGGCAAACCAACTAACCACAAATCTCATTTATAGCCTCATGCTACATCAGAGCAAGAAAAACTCAACATGTGTATGGGTTGGATTTATGACTCAGAAGAAAACATGAAACTGTATCTGCTCTGGGTTCTGCAGCAGGAGTAAGAAAGTCCCAGCACCACAGGTACTTGGATCCAATCTCTGGCTGCGGTGCCTCTGGCTCAGTCTGGCACTTTTTATTTTTATTCTACATCCAAGGGAATTCATGGCTTGAAAGCCAACAACAATTTGAATTTTAGGATTTAAAAGTGTACTGCTCTAGGCCTAAAAGTAAAGCCAAGCGCTCTGTGAACACTGGGCATGTTTGTGATTGTGGCCCTTACTCATGTCATGACACATTCAGCTACTCTCTCCTCTGCTGGAACTGTGTGTGTGTGTGTGTGTGTGTGTGTGTGTGTGTGTGCGTGCGTGCGTGCGTGCGTGCGTGCGTGCGTGCGTGCGTGCGTGCGTGCGTGCGTGCGTGCGTGCGTGCCCGTGCGTGCGCGTGCGTGTGTGTGTGTGTGTTTGCATTCTCACATTTGTTTGATGATATTCTCCATGTTCCTCTACGAGAAGAGACCTGGATCATCTAATGATGCTACAGTTTTGTGTGATGTGTTTTGAGGAATGAAATGTTAATTCAGATAGCTGCAAGCTGATTATCATCTGCCACTGCTACGGGAAAAAGCCTGGCAGCGGAATCAGAGCTCTTTCCAAATGAAACAACATCCCAAATGGGCAATGGCACATTTTCCATACATGGACACATTTAAATGAACATTGCATTTTCTTCTTCTTTTTTTTTCAAAGTCCTAACTTGAGCTAACTTGTTTTTGAGCTCAACAATGAGAACATGTGAAATGTATATCCAACTTGTTGATCTGAATAGTTTCCACTGGGCTCTTTGTCTGTGAGAGATGAGCAGCTCTGGTTGGCTGCGTGCTGCCCTCTGAGGAGCCACACACTGGCTGTTGAAAGAGAGCGTAATGTATTGCTGTCTGTTGGGGTGTCCCCTATGGGTAGGGCCAATTTATACCACACACACACACACACACACACACACACACACACGCAAATCATTCCATTCATTAAGGAAACATTAGCAGAAAAAAGTCACATCAGGGGACAGGGCACACCTAATGCACGTGTGTGCTTACGTGTTCATCTGAGTGTGTGTGTGGTTGACTATACACCTGAGTAGTGTATGTCATGGAAATATTGTGATGGCTCTCCTTTTCTTTTCACACTGTCTCTGTAACACCTGTTGTGCAAAACACTCGGCCTGGATCAACCGGGGGGTGTACTACGAGCGAGCCTGGGTTTCTTTGATTTAGCTGGCTCAAAATAAATCTCCTGATCAGAGGTAACAGGACCATGATGGTGATCCAGTGTCTTTGTGAACCCAGGCACTCCTCTTCAGGCTCAGTGTGTATGAAAGTGCGGTGATTGGAGCGTGATTTGACTCATGAACCGCATGAAAGCAATAGATCGCTGCCTATTTCCGCCTCATAAGAATATAAAAAAGGCTTCAGGCATCAGCCAACCTGTTAACTTAATATGTACTAATCATGTTATTCCCTATATTGAATCTACCACTCGATGCAATCTGTGCCTCCAGTTTATTTCTAATTTGACAACTGTGCATTCTACAGCTCTTAATCTCTAAACATAAGTCAGTAGATTCACAAGAAAGATATTTAAAATTGCATTCAGGTCAGACGCTGTGCCCCCTTAGGCGAAATATAATTCATTTTTGGCCAAATTAAATTAACCAGAAATGAAATGCATTGATTGAATTTGATCTGTGACTACAAAGCCAACTGAAAGTAACTTGTTAGTGAAGAGCGGTATTAGCCGATTTCAAGCATAACCCCTGAAAAAATCCTAGTCTGGAGCAGGTTATGTCTGCTGCATAAATTTCCATGGTGATTTTGCCAGGTTAAAAGAGCCACCTCCGTAGTACAGAACAATCTGACTTTAAGCCCGACATATCTTGCTCACCCTCTAATCTGGCCCCAGGTTGCCAGACCCTCTGATCACAGTCAGGGTTTGCTCAGCCGCTGCACCTCTGCTCATGATTTTTTGACGTCACTGCTTGCACAAATTGCCCCATCTTGAACCATCAGAGCAACGCAAAACAGACTTCAAATCACTAGAAGTGACAATAAAAGTGTCAGGACAGGAGTTGAGTTTATATAGTGGAAGTTTTTTTGATCTTTTGTTCTTTCACAATCTGTTTCTACACTCACACACACGTCGAGGTTGTATTCCTGAGGGTGCGATTGGATGGTTTTAGCATGTGTGTGTCGGTCATCATGGCTGTTACTCTAACTGTGCCCAGGGGACACGGTGTCTTAATACTAGCTTATAGTCTACTAGAACAAAAGGCCAACATGATCTCACAGACTCATAAAAGAGAAGGGCAGATAATGAAAGACAGAGAGTGAAAGAGAACTCACCACTCTGAGTGCTTTTCACTTCTTTTCCTCCTAAATGTTTCTGTCCAGAACAATGAGGGGCAGGAGGAAAGACGATTTGTGCTCTCTGTCATTTTCCTTTCCTGTCCACTGAACCAGAACTCTAGCCGTCAGTGTGTGTTTGGCACGGTACATGATGGGAAGTAGTTATGTGTGAGTTAATTGTCATTGTTCGGTCTAGAAGGAAGAGAGGGAGTGTGCAGGCCTCGTCTAATTAGCATGTGTGTGATGGCCTGGCCTGACGCATTGTTTATGGACTGCTACACACACACCACACACACACATACACTTGTATATTGGCTTTTTAGCCGTGCAGTTGCAATGAACTACATTCACATCCTCCCTGTCCTAAATGATGTTGGTTAACATGACAGAGTTGGTCCCCCCCCTCACAAACTCATGTTCAGCTGATCACTCTGCACACAGTGCTGTTTGTGTGAATGTTTTTATTATGATTTGGAGAATCGGACCTCCCTGTTCACATTACAGATCCTGCATGAAGCTCCGCCCCTTAGAATATTCTGTTGGGTTGGTGGTAATAACTCAGAAAACATTCTGGTTTGATCAAATATCTACAGGACATATTTTCCATTCCAGCGATGGAAGAAGTATTCAGATGCTCTACTTGAGTGAAAGTACCAATGCATTATTGTCAAAATACTAAATTAAAAGTAAAAGTCCTGCATTCAAATTCCTCCTTAAGTAAAAGTACAAAAGTATTATCAGCAAAATGTAAAAGAGTCATATTTGTGCAGAGAAATGGCCTTTATGTGTGTACATATAGTTATATATGTGACATGTCTAGTTCATATTGTTGCATCAAGTAGCATTTTACTGCTGGAGACAAACAAATTACTGATTTACTTTTTGCCAAATATTTTAATAATTTGACAATTTTGTGACTTTTGAGAGATGCATTTTGATCAAAGTAGCTGAAGTGAAATTACGTTATTTCCCGTGTAAATGTAGTGGAGTAGAAGTATAAAGTAGCATTTAATCGAAATACTAAAATATACAGTACCTCAAAATTGTACATAAGAACAATACTTGAGTAAATGTACTTAGTTACTTCCCGCCTCTGACTAAAACACAGATTGATAGATAGAGATACGGCAGATTGTCACTTCTCACAGTATGTTCTCTGTTTCTTTGGCTAAATGTATTCATTTGAATTATTTGTTTTTAATATTATCCTTTAGCTCATCATATCAAAAACCAATCTTATACAATGTGTAGTGAACTTTCCTCATTGCGTTTGCTTCCTGTCACTCCAGCTAGTTCTCTGCTGAGCAGTATAACAGTTTGTACCCACACAGGAAACAGTGCATGGACGCAGTAGACGTGATGTGGAAGACAATAGTTGTTCAAATGAAAACAAGACGATGGGATGAATACTCTCAACCCACAGTTGTTTTTCCTTTCCTTGAACAGAGAGACACTAGCTGCCTTTTTTTTGTGCATTTGACAGAATAGCGAACAAGGCATGTTTTCTGCCCCCTCATTTATACAGTATGTGTGATATAACATTTAGAGATGAGTAGGTGAAATACACTAGTCTTTTTGTTTTCAAATGTACCCTCAGGTATCACCAAATGAATGTGTGAAATCTTAATGATTCTATTTTTGAGTGCAGAAACACCAACAGGTACATTGAGCTATGACAGATTACTGATGTCTGACAGATACAAATAAGAACAAAATGCAGACTGCCATCAACAGGGTGCCCATACAAAAATACATATTTTATTTGAGTTTTGTCTCATCACTATGATTGTGAGTAACTCAAACAACACAGGTCATCTTTTGTCTACACGGCAGAGCAAAGTCTGCTGCTGAAGCAAGACCTGGAAAATGTTTCTTTTTTTTGTGCAGAGCTTCTCCACAGTCTCTGCACGTAGCCGTAGTAACTGCGAGGAGAAGCCCAGAGGCTGCTTCTTCTTTATTTCAGTGATTGATTTCTGGTGGGGAATTACTGTGCATCACAATAATGTGCTTTGCAATGGTCCAAGCCTGTAGAAGCATGGCTTGTAAATGTGAATACAAGGAGTCAGGGAAAATGGTCCCAATCAGACATATGGCTCATTAAACGAGATATGTTCTGCAGGGCAATATGCAACAGAAGGTGTGTCAACATAAGCACACCATTTGACACAAGCACTACATCCAGAGATATTCTGTCTACTGACTGAAGCCTTCCAGACTCTATCTCTGCTTCACTCTCTAGTATAACAACAACAACAATGTTTTTATTTGTATTTGTTCTGTCTCTAAGAAATGACTTGAGCCAACAGAATACCAGTATCTGCATATGTGTATGTGTCTGTGTGATTTGCATTAAAGGTGCAAGAGCAAACCAGCAAGGATCCAATATATATGTATCGACAAATAAGATAAGATATCATTTATTGATTTGGGAAATGTTTCCGTCACAGCAGCATAGATAAGTCATTGCATTTGAATGATAGATAGATATATAAATACAATAAAGATATACATATGAGCTGTAGAAGATAACCAAAACACTCAAACAGTGAATATATACATTTTATATATATAAATAAATATGTATATATAAATTAAACGTGTCATTTATTCAAACAACAAAGTAAAATGCTAATGAAGCATTCTGAAGTCTCACTCAGACAGACAGGTTCACAGACAGACAGACAGACAGACAGACAGACAGACAGACAGACAGGCTCACAGACAGACAGACAGACAGACAGACAGACAGACAGACAGACAGACAGACAGACAGACAGACAGGCTCACAGACAGACAGACAGACAGACAGACAGGTTCACAGACAGACAGACAGACAGACAGACAGACAGACAGGTTCACAGACAGACAGACAGACAGACAGCTCACAGACAGACAGGCTCACAGACAGACAGACAGACAGACAGACAGACAGGCAGGCTCACAGGCAGACAGGAACAGTTTTGCAATCCAATACTCTCCAAGAAATGAGTTTCTAATGATTCCTGTCAGAGATGTTAGCAGGGGGGAAGTGATTGTTGTGCTTCTGCTATTGATCACCATCACTGTACTCCATATTGACTGTTTACTACAGAACAGGAGAATTATCTTATTGATTTATCCAGGGAAACTTTAGAAAAGTAGAACACACCTTCTGCACAGCCGGTGGTGACCGGGTGGACGAGAGTTCAGGAGAACAGGAGGAGAGATTAAGAGAGAGTCTCAGCTCTACAGCAAGCAGATCTGTGTGTGAGTGTGTGTGTGTGTGTGTGTGTGTGTGTGTGTGTGTGTGTGTGTGTGTGTGTGTGTGTGTGTGTGTGTGTGTGTGTGTGTGTCATAACCAAGCCAAGCAGGGATGAGGAATTAGGAGGGCAGGTGTTCAAAACAGAAACACACACACACACACACACACATACACACTCACTCACACTCCTACTCTCTTTCTCTACAAGGCTGGGATCTAAGGTTGCACTTGTTTTGCGTGACAAGGCTACGGGTTAAAAAGCTCTGCAGATGTTTTCATTGTGACGACATGAAGCAGACGTTGCTACAGAACCCCCCCCCCCCCGCCCCAACATATCCTCTTTAGACAGGGGTGTAGACAAATGTCTACAGCCCTTCTTTAAAAACACCAGAAAGGCTGCAGTGGCGTTTTGTTTGCAGACTATATTGGACTTTCTTTATCCACAGAAGCTAATATTTGACAAGATGATGAGATAATTATAAAATAAAGCAGCCACAGAGGGAACATTGTGGATGTGTGATAGTGATGCTCTGCTCACAGCTTGATGTGTTTGTTTGGTTCTTATGGTTTGAAATAGGATGGACTTTCTTGGCTTCCAACTGTTCTCCGGTCTGGACTGAGAGACTGTTCCGGTCACATACTGTAATTCATTCTGAGGAAAAGAAAAGATCACAAGCTTCTGTAAACTGTCAGTTTACTCCAGAAACAAAACCTCATGTTACAACAGTTTAAATTCCAATATCTCTCTGGTATGTCCAGGTTTTGCATCCGTAGTGGATGTAATAATTGAATGCACCAGTTTTATTTTTATGGTAGGGGAAATGTTCTTACAACTCCATATCTTATTTAGTTTTCCAAGCTGAGCTGTTGCAATGGCCAATCTTCTCCTCACTTCCTAGTCTGAGGTGCACTGATTTTTTAACATAGACCTGTGGGATACAAGATAATCAACTGTTTCCAGCACTTTCCCATCAACTTCAATATGACTAAATTATAATATGTCCATTGTTTGAGTGTTAACAAAACAGATGATGAGCTACAAAGATGTCATGTTATTTCTAGAGTCTTGGTGGCTTCAGTTTCAGACAGCAGAACACTTCCAAGTTGTTCCTCCGGTTATCCCCTCATGATGAATGAAGCGACTCCTCGTCCCCCCCGGCGCCAGGAGGATCCGAGCCATGTAGCAGGCTGTGGGCTTCATTGCAAAGTCATTTTTTACTCCATTAATCAGAGCTCTGAAAGAATATTGTCTTGAGCCAGAACAACAAAGTTTTGAGCAATAGTATTTTTCCCGAGCAACATATAGTACTTTTATAAAAGCTATTTTAAAGACTATTGTAAGAAGAACAGTAAAATAAAATAGGACAAATACTATATTCAACGTGGAGAGCTGTGCAGATTTAAAAGGAGGTAATGTGTAGCAGAAATGTGCAACATGTTCAAAGGGTTGTGCAGGATTTACAGTATTAAAGAACACAAGATATTGCTTGCATATTCTTAGAGTGTGTGGGTGTGTGGGTGTGTGTGTGTGTGTGTGTGTGTGTGTGTGTGTGTGTGTGTGTGTGTGTGTGTACGTACGTGTACTTGGATCTGACTTAAATTATGTACACACATAAGGAGCGTGCTCAGTCATGTTGTACAGTTTGTTTTTAGAGGTACCAAATAGTTGTTCCTTTTTTTCTCAAGATACTCGTTGTTATAACTGTTTGAATACAGCGCTCGAGCCGTGTGTGTTTGTGTGTGTAAATGTGTTTGCTTGAAATGCGGTCAGAATGTAGGAATGCATCCCTATGAATGTGTATGTGCATCAGTGTTTGTGTGTTTGCATGCCTGTGTGTCCTTTGGGCAGTATTGGACTACTGAGAGCAGAATAACTTGGATCTGAGTCCAAACCCTTTGGCACAACAAACACTGCCACTCTTTGTCGGAGAAACCAGAACATTATGGATTTATTACCTCCTCTCTGACACACACACACACACACACACACACACACACACACACAGTAATTGTTTTATGTGCTATATGGTTATGTGAAAACTGAGATCCCACTTTCTGTTACCTTGGCGCTGGCGGAGATGCTGCCCTGGCGGAGACCTCTGTGAGCGAGCTCATGGCCAACACATGCCTTTTGTTCCTTTTGTATTTGACCATGTCACATAGTAATCGTTTTTCTCTAAGGCAGATAAGCACTTCACTGTAATCTGCTATTTGTTTTGATAAATAAATTGTTAACAATGTACCAATAATGTGGAAATACCTTAAATATGAAATACATTTTACATTGACATAATATATTAAAGAAACGATGAACTAATCCTGAGGAGCAGGCGTTGTTGTGTCTGATATATCACCGCTCCCGAAACATCCAACATATTTCCAGTCTTGTCTTGGTGAGCTCAGAGCCATCTGTTGGTAATGAGAAAAAGAAAAAGGGCCTCCAATCATGACACCAATGTGTTTATTTTCTTCCTGATGATATCCGTGAGATACATATGTTTCGCTTTTGTGAACAAATCCCCTGTGCAGAACAAAGCCAGCAATGCCTGTTTCTCTTAAAGGGGCCAGTATGTGTTTATAAAAGCCAAATGTCTCATATCATATTAAAGATGCCCATAAAAATCAAGCATTTTGATAAAGTTGGAATATAATGAAGTGAATATAAATGTTCTTACCTGAATGAACTGTCTCAGGTAGAGGAGTCCACACACAGCCCTTGCTGCTGGAATGTGCACAGAGTCTGCTCTCAGACCAGTGGAGCGTGGCTGCTCTTGGATATTGCCCACATGTAGCAATAATCCTGTGTTGTTCCTGTTTCCCAGCAAACAGCACCAGGCTTTGTCTTTTTTCTTCTTATTTAATCCACGACATCACTCTGGGGGAGATAGTGGGGGTTGACTATTTAATTAAACATTCTACATTCATGGGATTTTCCATTAAACAGAGAATTGTGCCATGTTATTTTGGATGTGTTTGCATAAAGCTGCTGTTCATCCAGCCTGAAACTGCCAAACCCCAAATGTGATGTGCACCCTCCACACATTCAGCATACATGAGACTGCTGCAAGGCACAAAACGAACTTGTGTGTTTTTAAGTCTTTACTGAGTGGTCTTTACTGAGTGTATTTCTCAACTCGTGCATGTGAAAACATTAGATGTAGAGTGTGTTATTATCCCTTTTAATATAAAACAACATATTTATACAGTGCTTTAGAGAGAGAGGGGCCAGAGTTGCGTGTTCGTACTCAGCATCTCCATAAAGGCTAGGCCAAACAAGATTGCACTTCTTTTCCTGCAAATAACCAACATTGATTTTGTATTTCAATGTATCCCTCCTTGCTTGCAAATGTGAGAGATCAAGAGATTTAAAAAGGGACATAACATATTTTTATCTACAAAGCCAGCCACCATGGCAAGTGCCGCTAATGAAATGCTGTATTTCAACAACTAATTACATTCTTTTGGCCCAGCATATGGAAAGCAGGCTGGGGAGCGTTATCTGTCTGGGCTAAACACACACAGAGACTCCTAAACACAAACATGCACACAGGCAAGCAGAGAGCAGGGCCTTTTAACATGTAGGAGACACTAAATGCCAAGGTTACCAAATCAATACACATTGGATTTTGCACACTCTGTTTGTTAGTGTGGTCTCTCTCACACACACACACACACACACACACACACACACACACACACACAAGGCCTCACACAGTTCCAGAAACTTGGACCTAGTTCTCTCAATCACAAGTCAGTGATAAAGAAGATGCGATGTGGAATTTCATCAAACTTTCAGAGGGATAAGGAGTGATGGGGGGGATCCTGTGTGTGTGTGTGTGTGTGTGTGTGTGTGTGTGTGTGTGTGTGTGTGTGTGTGTGTGTGTGTGTGTGTGTGTGTGTGTGTGTGTGTGTGTGTGTGTGTGTGTGCAACTTGGAGGGAGCCTGTTCTCTATGTGTCTTTTTTTGTATTTGGCCATTCCAACAGGAGTTCTTCCTTCAGCAGCTGTAGCTCTTACAGTCTCCTAAACCATTATAAATCCAGTGATGGAAAGTAACTGAGTTACACAAGTACTGTACTTAAGTACCATTTTGAAAAAGATACGACCAGAATAAGACTGGACAGACTGGAGTTTCAGCATCAGCCTCCATGGCGATAGAACAGGACTTATTATTGGAACTGAAAACTCAGATAATCTTTACAACAATTAGTTGTTTACCAAGGGCAACATTGACATTAATGCATTCATATTTATAATACAAAATTGTTATATTTTAAAATCCGATAAAGGCCATACTATAAAGAGGCGTGTGGTGCAGTGGGTTGTCCGTAGGTGTTCGGATCAGGGGGTCACAGGTTCAAACCCCACTGCACATGTCGTTGTCGTTGTGTCCCTGAGACACTTCACCCCAAATTGCTCCTGTGGGGATTGCCCACAGTATTGAGTATGTAAGTCACTTTGGATAAAAGCGTCTAACATGTAATGTAATGTAATATAATGTATATTTTGATACCAATACTTTTGTACTTTTACTTGAGTGGAGTTTTGAAGGCAGGACTTTTACTTGTAACAGAGTATGTTTACACTGTAGCATTGCTTATTTTACTTAAGTAAAAGACGAGTACTTCTTCAAGCTCTGTGTAAATCCCACCATCAGCAGACATCATCATGCTCCATCGCTCACTCATTTGGATTTGACTTGCTGCTGCTGTTGTTACTCTGATCCATTATTCAAATTCATCATTCCTTTTTCATTTATTGTTTTGGTTGTGTTCTTCCATAGGTTCTCCAATGCCCTCCCCCTACTGTCCATCATCTGTCATTGACCCATCACATCCACAATCAGCCAATCCTCATGACAACCTGTTGTTAGGGGGCGTGGCTGAGCCAGACTCAGAGGAAGAGGAGGAGGAAGAGGAGGAGGAAGGAGAAGAAGAGGAGTATGCAGCCAGATTGTACTTACCTGTAACCCATGGTAAAGGGACTTTACTTTGATTCATTAGAAACCTTCTTATAGAACACTTCACTCCTTCTGGTCATCTGAATCACATCATTTGTTTTCACAATCACATCCATCCTCACTCCCCCCCCCCCCCCCCCCCCCCCCCCCCCTTTTGCCCTTTTGCCCTTTTGGAACCTGTATGTCTCAATCTAACCACCCAGCAGCTTCACCTGCTCTGAGTATTAAAGTGACCTGCTCATATTAGCTGAGTCTCTAAACTGGGCGTGTTGTCAAGAGGAGAATGCTCTTGACTGAGATGGTAGGTTATGAATATGCTGTGAGATGGAAACATCCCAAAATCATATAGGTCAATTGAGGTCATTCCAACCTTCACTGCACTCTTCTCCCTCACTTCCTTTGTGACTGCTGTCTGTTGCAGACTCCACCATATATAAGCTGTAGTTGTTTTTCATGTAGCTTGCTTATGATACATGTTGAGATGGCTCATACCATTGCAGAGGTTTGAACCTCAGAGGACCTCCAGTGTGCTGTCAATGTGTTGGTGGGAATCAGACAGTTTCTTCTTCTCCATCACAGTTTCTCCAGCCGTTTTTGCCTATTTGTTTCCAACTCTACCCTCCTTCCATGTCTGCTTCTGTGTTTCTTCACACAACACCCACAAATGTGACCTGCTGATAGAGACATACTGACAGATAAAATCACTTAATAGATTATTTAAATGTGGGAGTCAGCAATCTGTGAATGAAAGAAGGTAAATAAAGATTGTTTGACTTTTACTATTCCAGTTCATACAGAAATAGGGTCTGGAAAAGGTTATGCGAGGCATTTTGAACGTTTTGAAATAAAACAGCTGTTAAAGAAGTGGCACATTGAGTCCTGCAAACTCTGTTAGTTATTCTCTAAGTCTACCTGATATTATTAACTCCCTTTTACTTACCGCTCAAGGTAGTGTATGATGAATATAACCACTGCATAGCACACAGACTCAGCCGCTAAGATTGAACAAGTCCTCATTCAGACATGTGTTGAATAACATTGACAGGACTCTCCTGAACTGAAGAGGCCAAACACCATTTTTCAGGACCTGGAAACAATCCATAGTTTAAGCTAGAAAGCAATCTGGACTTTGGGCTGGATCAATATTCTGGATTGGTAATTGAAGTTAATTACAACTTATATTATTCAAATCAATGACACCAGTCAGGCTACTTTGTTTGGTCAGTAACTTCTAAAGTGTGAAGACCACATTCTTCATCCTCATTTTAACAGTGGACACTTAAAGTTAGACAGCTGTCCTTTGTGATCACTGTCCAGCCATGAGAGCAGATTCCACAGGCTGCTGCTGGCCGCTCTGCACATGGCAAACGTTGAGGATGAAACCCTAGTCTGGCTGTTTGAACCACACGACCACAGGGGCTGAGTTTGGTTCGAATCAGAGTGCTGATCTGAGACCTGTTGCCTGTGGTGGTTGACAAGCACCAGATGCAGAGTCATGTTGGCTGGCCAATGACCCTGTATCAGTCCTCTCATAGTCAGGAGGTTGATAGGAAACAGACTTTGATGGTTTGAAGAAAGGAACTTAGAAGACAACCACAATTAGAGTCAGACTAGATCAGGAGAGGGGGCATTGAAGGAAGAAATAAGGAGGGAGGAGATTTCCAAGGAAGGAGAGTGAGAAAAAGAAAGACAGCCACATGGAGTGATGGAAATAGAGAGACAGACAGACGTCTCCTCATATATACATTGCCCTCTAAACATAATCAGAAACAGCTCTGAAAGAGGGTCTTGGAATGGCTAAAAGGGAGTGCAGCTGCGTGTGGTCCTCGTTCCCAAAGCAGTCCCAGCCTGACCTAACCAGCCGACGCTCAGCCAAACATCTAAAATATCACTCTCACCACTTCCTGTACTTTTTAGACATGCTTTTTTCTTTATTCGCTCGTATCACTCTGCATGCTTTCCTCCAGTTCTCTTTGCACCAGTGATTCTGTGGGAAGTCGTGCGCTGAAGCAAAGGGGCCTTTAGCTTGTGTTTTCCTGCACATAAACAAGTACAATCAGATGCAGAGACCACTTGTGTTAACTCCTTGTTTACATGAGCATGAAGCTGAGCAGGGTTACAGTGTGAGAACCATTGAACTACTCATATCTTTTACTTAAAAGTACAAATACTATAGTCCTAAAGTACTCCATTACAAGTACAAGTCCTTATTTCAAAATGTTATTTAAGTAAAAGTACAAAAAGTAAAACTATTAATTCTGGAAAATGGCCCATTTCACTACTTTAAAGTAAAGAAGTATTATCAGCTACTTCAGGTAACAACAGTCAAGGTACTTGTTGCAGAATTATATTATTGTGGTTATTTTATTCTCCTGTTTTTATACCTGAAAGTACATTTCAGTATTGTAGTTTGTCACTGTGGAACAATACAGTCTGTGTAGATTAGTAGCAGTGTTGGGAGTTACAGTAATGTATTACCTTTTGCTGTAACGCAGTAATGTAACGCATTACTAATGACATTTGGGTAATATAATACCCGTTACAATTCTCAGTAACGCAGTTACATCACATTTTAACCCGAAATTAAATGGTGTTTTGTTTTTTAAGAATTCACTAACATCGCAAGACATTCCGACACCAGAGAAAAATTGTGCGGGTAGATTAGTAAACCTGGTGTTTACCCTTCAGGCTCATCAAGATCCCTCCACTTCGCGTTGGGTTCCCTGATCAGCCTAAAGAAAAACATGTTTTCCAAAAGAACTATGACAAATATGCCTGCACTGCACCTCCAAGGTGCGCAATACATTATTGCGCAATCTATGCCTGTGAGCGTGCTGCGCGAGCCGAGATGATGTGTGTGTGCGTAGTTTAACCTTTTCATATTTAAGTGTGTAGCAAGTAGAGGGCTGCTGCTGCTGTGTGTGTGTGGTGTGTGTGTGTGTGTGTGTGTGTGTGTGTGTGTGTGTGTGTGTGTGTGTGTGTGTGTGTTTGAGTGTGTTTGAACGTGTGTGCATGCACGCGTTTTAAAGTCCCCGCATAGAGCTCAGTTTATAACTCGAACCCTGACCAAGCCGTGTAATAAAAGTTGTTAGTAGCCTTAATGGCCGACACAGTTGTTACGCTATACCACATCGCCCTTCACTGGATGTATAATGAGCTGCACTAAACTACATTTTAGCATTTAAAATACCGAGCCATTCTTTTGCGGTTATTTTGGTAAAGTAACTCAAAAGTAATATAAAAGTAGTGTAACTCATTACATTTCTGAGACAGTAATATTGTAATGTAACTTATTACTTAAAAAATACAGTAATAAGTACTGTATTACATTTTGGAAGTAACTTGCCCAACACTGATTAGTAGTACAGTACTGCACTTTACCGTATCAGCATATCATGTGTATTCATATGTACTAAGTAACTTGTAACTGTGAATGATTAATACATGGAGTAGAGTAAAAAGAACAATATTATCCTCTGAAATTAAGCAGAGTATAAGTATGAAGCAGCATTAAATGAAAATACAATACTTGAGTAAATGTACTCAGTTACTTTCCACCACTGGTGATAATGAAGGAGTGATAATCCTGACCTCACTCTACATCTTCACTGGGAGAGATATTGATGTGTGAATCATCAGAAACAGAGCTGTATTCTAAATTAACAAGGTTTCAGAGAAGAATCTACACAACATCAAACCCATGGAGATATTCCCCATCAGGCCCATTCACACTGGGACAGCTGGTGTTTATGTATGTATAGCTGATAGGAGACATAGTTGATCATAAACCTCTAATAATGGCCCCTATTTAGCTCTCCCTCAGAAAGAAAGAGGACCAGGTGTTTCACATTAAAAGCCTCCCAGCGGCTCAACGGACACATCTAATCCGTTCCCTGATATATGTTAAACCTGAAGCAGGGAAAACAAGCAAGGATAAATTAACAACATCGATAAAAATGCAAAAAATAGATTAAAAATAATTACTGGATTATAACAGTGTTTTATGTTTAAATGAGTAACTGCCAAAATGCTAATTATCCAGAAATTACTGAGTGAGCACACTGGGCAATTATTAGTATACTAACCTTATTCATGGTATCTTAAAACACATGCATGTATCCAATTCTAAGTATAACTATATTAATTGATCAAAAGAAATACATGTGTGTGTTTTTTCTGTTTGGTTGTTCCTATTGGCTGAGACAATGCACTTGGTGATATCCCCAGAGAAGTACTTGAAGTCACTTAGTTTATATAAGGATATCATCAGCACTATTTCAGCAAAGATGCATTAAACCAATAGTACTATCCAATAGTGAATGCATTGGGGAAATGTAATTGATTTCATTAATTATTTACTCAAATATGTCAACGTTTGTTTGTGACGTTTTATGAAATCATAAACTGGATGTGAGAGATGTATTCTGCATTTACCACTGGAGGAGCTGAGACCCATAGTTACACACAGAAGCTGCTGTTAAAGCTTAAGATCACACAATGAGGTGTGTGTCTGTCTCTGGATGTCTCCATGTTGCCTGACAACAGGAGAGTCTGAGCTGGGATGTTTATCACACACACACACACACACACACACCCACACACACACACACACACATACCATGTATACATCACTTCAGGGGACATTACATTGACTTACATGCATTTCCTGGAGTCTTATCCTAATCTTAACCATAACCAACACATCCCTAACCCTTAACCTTACCCTAACCCTAAACCTAAACCTAACCAAGTCTTCAACCTAAAATTTATGATTCCCCTTATGGGGACCTCCATTTGTCCCCATAAGGGAGGCGAGTCCCCACACGTGACTGTGTAAACAGATTTAACTCCCCACAAGTATAGTAATGCTAGGCCACACACACACACACACACACACACACACACACACACACACACATGCACTCACACACC
>CM062266.1:1410781-1428281 GCA_031216635.1 Dissostichus eleginoides | reverse complement strand
GAGTGTCCTTACAGCAAAATGTGTTTAACATTTGTAACGATGCTAACATCTGCTACAGCATGTCTAAAGTATAGGGAGGCAAAATAAACAGAACTGCTAAGCAATCAAATACAAATGGGGATGATGTTACTCTTATTAACCTCCCTCTTGCATTCCTGATGTATTTTCCAGATGCACCTTCTTTATTGTTTCAACGCTCTTTCATATATCATACCATATATAAATACCTAACTCCAGGGTTAGTTGGCTTTGCCTCCGCTGTGTGGATTAGTGGGTTATAACCACAGACTGGGCCCAAGGACGCCAATCCACACACATCTGCTGAATAGGCAAAGAGCCTAAGAGAGTGTACATACACACACGGTACACATGGGCAGAGTCTCAGCCGGCTCTACTGGAACCCTAACCGTCCACACACTGCATGTTTCAGTTAAAAATGCCATATCTGAGCCAGAATAAATGGATGGGAATAATTATGTAATTTTCACATATTTTAAATGTTTTTGTTCTTTATGCAATTAGGGAGAATGGATTACACCAATCCCTACGCCAGATAGCCTGCACATATAAAAAAAGGTTCCCTGTTCCCTGGCTCTGCATGGGAACCGGTTCTCTGTGAGGAAACACACATCTGATGGAAGCAGAGCGACAACAGACAATACAGCCAGTAAAGACCATGCTGCTCACACAGTGAAAGCTCCTTGATATAGTGCTCTTTGAACATAAATACCTGACCTGAGATGGAAGCAGAGCTGAGAGTAATTGTACTTAGAATAATTGTGTTATTCACAAAGTGAATGCGATGGCTTCAAATGCAGCTTTCTATATCTTGACAGCTTTCTCCATTCATCTAAATGACCCACATGAACCAGACCTTTCCTATGAGTACTCCTGATCCTCCACATTACATTACATCACATGACATTGCATTTAGCTGACCCTTTTGTCCAAAGCAACTTACAGATAGTGAAATAAACCATAGAGATTCTAACTAGCAAGACCATTGTCAGTGCTGCTTTTTCTTTATTTAAGGTACAAGCGAAACAGGTGTTCCACCTCCACCTATATGGTCATGTTGTTAGTACATGTATGCCACTGTAACTATTTTGTCAGGGTAAGGGTACGATCCGGATCAATATTTAAATAAGATGAACAATAGTGACTTCAGTCTCCAGTGCAGTCAGGTGATATGCAACCACCCCTCCACCACAACCTCCTTCAAATATTTTGTTGGCAATACAACATCACAATTACTTCTGTAAGGATTGTAGTCCTCTGTTGTGTCTTCAAATGACCAAAGCTCTCACCTTCGTGAAGACGAATGTCTGGACTGAAGAGGTTTCTTATCAGAAGCTGAAGACACGGTGGAGAAGTCTCTCTTGTGGGGACCCGGTCCCATGGGAGAAACACCTTTGATTCCCTCACCCTCTTTTTAAGCATCACTCTTATGAAAAACAGCAACTGAGTTTATTATTGAGACTCTTTCTATTTCTGTTTCCTCTGATAACTCAATAAAGCAAATGTGATTTCAAGATTGTTGTGAGAGCAAAAAAAGGGAAAGTGATGGAAATGTGAAAACAAAGTGTTGGACGTACGTTGAGAAATAATGGTGGCTGTGAGGACAAAAAGGGTAAAGATGAAAGAGAAAAATTGAAAAAGCAAAGGAAGACCTTGTGGCTTAGAGGAACCCAGTCTTCCATATTAATGACTTGGCCAGAGCTGGAGAGTAAAAGACGGATCAAGAGGGAGAGAGGGGGAGAGAGAGGGAGAGAGAGGGCACGAGAGCCGACTTGGCAGGAGAAAATGAATGAGAGAATGAGGGCGAGCAAGACAGAGAGGGAAGGGAGGGTGGATGAGGGGTCAGAGCACTGGTGCCACAATAAGGAGGGAGAAATGTGGAGGACTGATGAGAGGCTCTGTAAAGGCTGCAGCTGCCTCCACTAAATAACAGAGTGGAGGAGAGGATATGAAAGTAAGAGGCGGTCAGATAAGGAGGATGGCAGGAGTAGAGGGGGGTGATGGGAACATGTGGAGGGAGAGAGAGGATCGAGCCAATGTTGGAAGGAAGGAAAGAGGAAGTGCAAATCACCCAAGGAGAGGAAATACCTATGGAAACCTTCCTCCATCGCATGCTTTATCACTCCTCTGCTTTCGTCACATACTGTAAGCCCCTTGCCCTTTTGCTTCTCCATGTCCAACCACATCATCTTTATTGGCAGTTTAGTTGTATTGGTTGTTAGCCGCATCACCGTTGCATTGAAGTACCTGATAGGAGTTACCTGTAGTTGGACTGTGTACTTTGTATAACAAGGATGTATCCTTTAGATACCATAAAGGTCACGCAGTTAGTTTATAGCATTGTCTTTGTTGTTATATCAAAGTATCACAGACCAAATTCAATCTGTTATCTTAGTTGCAGGAAATGCACTTCTTAAAAACTGTAGTATCTGAATCCATCTTAAAAATTGCATTTGTTCCAGTCTCTACGTGAAGACAGCCTGTCCTCTGTGGCGAACTGGTTTAAAGAGCACATATTACGCTGATGTTCAGGTGTATATCAGTATGTAGTGTCTCTACTTTAAAGAGTCCTCTCCTGCTGATGTTCAGGTGTATATCAGTATGTAGTGTCTCTACTTTAAAGAGTCCTCTCCTGCTGATGTTCAGGTGTATATCAGTATGTAGTGTCTCTACTTTAAAGAGTCCTCTGCTGATGTTCAGGTGTATATCAGTATGTAGTGTCTCTACTTTAAAGAGTCCTCTCCTGCTGATGTTCAGGTGTATATCAGTATGTAGTGTGTCTACTTTAAAGAGTCCTCTCCTGCTGATGTTCAGGTGTATATCAGTATGTAGTGTCTCTACTTTAAAGAGTCCTCTCCTGCTGATGTTCAGGTGTATATCAGTATGTAGTGTCTCTACTTTAAAGAGTCCTCTGCTGATGTTCAGGTGTATATCAGTATGTAGTGTCTCTACTTTAAAGAGTCCTCTCCTGCTGATGTTCAGGTGTATATCAGTATGTAGTGTCTCTACTTTAAAGAGTCCTCTCCTGCTGATGTTCAGTTTATATCAGTATGTAGTGTCTCTACTTTAAAGAGTGCTCTCCTGCTGATTTTCAGGTGTATATCAGTATGTAGTGTCTCTACTTTAAAGAGTCCTCTCCTGCTGATGTTCAGGTGTATATCAGTATGTAGTGTCTCTACTTTAAAGAGTCCTCTGCTGATGTTCAGGTGTATATCAGTATGTAGTGTCTCTACTTTAAAGAGTCCTCTCCTGCTGATGTTCAGGTGTATATCAGTATGTAGTGTCTCTACTTTAAAGAGTCCTCCTGCTGATGTTCAGTTATATCAGTATGTAGTGTCTCTACTTTAAAGAGTCCTCTCCTGCTGATGTTCAGGTGTATATCAGTATGTAGTGTCTCTACTTTAAAGAGTCCTCTCCTGATGATGTTCAGGTGTATATCAGTTTGTAGTGTCTCTACTTTAAAGAGTCCTCTCCTGCTGATGTTCAGGTGTATATCAGTATGTAGTGTCTCTACTTTAAAGAGTCCTCTCCTGCTGATGTTCAGGTGTATATTAGTATGTAGTGTCTCTACTTTAAAGAGTCCTCTCCTGCTGATGTTCAGGTGTATATCAGTATGTAGTGTCTCTACTTTAAAGAGTCCTCTCCTGCTGATGTTCAGGTGTATATCAGTATGTAGTGTCTCTACTTTAAAGAGTCCTCTCCTGCTGATGTTCAGGTGTATATCAGTATGTAGTGTCTCTACTTTAAAGAGTCCTCTCCTGCTGATGTTCAGGTGTATATCAGTATGTAGTGTCTCTACTTTAAAGAGTCCTCTCCTGCTGATGTTCAGGTGTATATCATGTGTAGTGTCTCTACTTTAAAGAGTCCTCTCCTGCTGATGTTCAGGTGTATATCAGTGTGTAGTGTCTCTACTTTAAAGAGTCCTCTCCTGCTGATGTTCAGGTGTATATCAGATGTAGTGTCTACTTTAAAGAGTCCTCTCCTGATGATGTTCAGGTGTATCAGTATGTAGTGTCTCTACTTTAAAGAGTCCTCTCCTGCTGATGTTCAGGTGTATATCAGTGTGTAGTGTCTCTACTTTAAAGAGTCCTCTCCTGCTGATGTTCAGGTGTATATCAGTGTGTAGTGTCTCTACTTTAAAGAGTCCTCTCCTGCTGATGTTCAGGTGTATATCAGTATGTAGTGTCTCTACTTTAAAGAGTCCTCTCCTGCTGATGTTCAGGTGTATATCAGTATGTAGAGTCTCTACTTTAAGAGTCCTCTCCTGCTGATGTTCAGGTGTATATCAGTGTGTAGTGTCTCTACTTTAAAGAGTCCTCTCCTGCTGATGTTCAGGTGTATATCAGTATGTAGTGTCTCTCTTTAAAGAGTCCTCTCCTGATGATGTTCAGGTGTATATCAGTATGTAGTGTCTCTACTTTAAAGAGTCCTCTCCTGCTGATGTTCAGGTGTATATCAGTGTAGTGTCTCTACTTTAAAGAGTCCTCTCCTGCTGATGTTCAGGTGTATATCAGTATGTAGTGTCTCTGCTTTAAAGAGTCCTCTCCTGCTGATGTTCAGGTGTATATCAGTATGTAGTGTCTCTACTTTAAAGAGTCCTCTCCTGCTGATGTTCAGGTGTATATCAGTATGTAGTGTCTCTACTTTAAGAGTCCTCTCCTGCTGATGTTCAGGTGTATATCAGTATGTAGTGTCTCTACTTTAAAGAGTCTCTCCTGCTGATGTTCAGGTGTATATCAGTATGTAGTGTCTCTACTTTAAAGAGTCCTCTCCTGCTGATGTTCAGGTGTATATCAGTGTGTAGTGTCTCTACTTTAAAGAGTCCTCTCCTGCTGATGTTCAGGTGTATATCAGTGTGTAGTGTCTCTACTTTAAAGAGTCCTCTCCTGCTGATGTTCAGGTGTATATCAGATGTAGTGTCTCTTTAAAGAGTCCTCTCCTGATGATGTTCAGGTGTATATCAGTATGTAGTGTCTCTACTTTAAAGAGTCCTCTCCTGCTGATGTTCAGGTGTATATCAGTGTGTAGTGTCTCTACTTTAAAGAGTCCTCTCCTGCTGATGTTCAGGTGTATATCAGTGTGTAGTGTCTCTACTTTAAAGAGTCCTCTCCTGCTGATGTTCAGGTGTATATCAGTATGTAGTGTCTCTACTTTAAAGAGTCCTCTCCTGCTGATGTTCAGGTGTATATCAGTATGTAGTGTCTCTACTTTAAAGAGTCCTCTCCTGCTGATGTTCAGGTGTATATCAGTGTGTAGTGTCTCTACTTTAAAGAGTCCTCTCCTGCTGATGTTCAGGTGTATATCAGTATGTAGTGTCTCTTCTTTAAAGAGTCCTCTCCTGATGATGTTCAGGTGTATATCAGTATGTAGTGTCTCTACTTTAAAGAGTCCTCTCCTGCTGATGTTCAGGTGTATATCAGTGTGTAGTGTCTCTACTTTAAAGAGTCCTCTCCTGCTGATGTTCAGGTGTATATCAGTATGTAGTGTCTGCTTTAAAGAGTCCTCTCCTGCTGATGTTCAGGTGTATATCAGTATGTAGTGTCTCTACTTTAAAGAGTCCTCTCCTGCTGATGTTCAGGTGTATATCAGTATGTAGTTTCTCTACTTTAAAGAGTCCTCTCCTGAGATGTTCAGGTGTATATCAGTATGTAGTGTCTCTACTTTAAAGAGTCCTCTCCTGCTGATGTTCAGGTGTATATCAGTAGTGTCTCTACTTTAAAAGTCCTCTCCTGCTGATGTTCAGGTGTATCAGTATGTAGTGTCTCTACTTTAAAGAGTCCTCTCCTGCTGATGTTCAGGTGTATATCAGTATGTAGTGTCTCTACTTTAAAGAGTCCTCTCCTGCTGATGTTCAGGTGTATATCAGTATGTAGTGTCTCTACCTTAAAGAGTCCTCTCCTGCTGATGTTCAGGTGTATATCAGTATGTAGTGTCTCTACTTTAAATAGTCCTCTCCTGCTGATGTTCAGGTGTATATCAGTATGTAGTGTCTCTACTTTAAAGAGTCCTCTCCTGCTGATGTTCAGGTGTATATCAGTATGTAGTGTCTCTACTTTAAAGAGTCCTCTCCTGCTGATGTTCAGGTGTATATCAGTATGTAGTGTCTCTACTTTAAAGAGTCCTCTCCTGCTGATGTTCAGGTGTATATCAGTATGTAGTGTCTCTACTTTAAAGAGTCCTCTCCTGCTGATGTTCAGGTGTATATCAGTATGTAGTGTCTCTACTGGGAGATGTCTCCATGCTTAATGTTCAAAAAGCTCTTTATTTTTCTCGTACTGCCTGTGCTGCAGCACCTCTTTTCACCCTCTGTCTGAAACCAGAGCCCAGTCTGCTGTGGTTGGTTAGCTGGCCGGTTCTGTTGTGATTGGTCAACCGCTTAGAGATCTCACGACCCTTACGCTATGATGTACAATGTGTTGGAGCGCTAGGCAATAGAAGCGTGAGTGTTACTTATTGATGTCACAAGTAAACGGAAGTAAACAAAGGAGTGTGTGGGAGAGAAACTCCCTCTGGAGGGAACACAGGGATTTAACCAGACCACAAAAACCTATATACACACTACAGGAAAGGGAACCCCCCCCAAAAAGCATAATAGGGCCACTTTAATACTACTACATATTTTAAATTACTCCTTTCCTTACATATTTTTAAATCCCCTCCGAGGGTTGCTTGTTTCTTCAAGAAGTACTGATGCTGATGCTCCACTGACATGGTTCCAGTTCTCTGTGAGTCTCGTTGGACCTGTTGTTAGGAACAAGTCCCCGTCTCCCTTTACCTCCCTTTTTGCTGCATCCCATTATGTTTTCTTTTCACACTCTCTTCCCCTCTTCCTTCTCCTTTCACTGGACCTAATGCCTTCACGTGTGTCACTTTTTGTTTCTCTCTCCGGGTCTTTGCTTGTCCCTCCCCTCTCTCCTCCCCCCCCCTCTATTTTCTCTCTATGTTTCAGTCTTTTTAGAAGTTGATCCGTATTGTCAGATGCAGCGGCCACGAAAACACATTAAGGAGAAAGTGCACAACACACACACACAACACACACACCACACACACACACACACACAATGCGATATAGGCTGACAGAGATTCAGTTATGAAGGCAGCTTGTAACATTTAAGGATCCACACCACAGGTCTGAGATGATGTTCAATATAAACATATTCAATAATGCAGTATGTTTTGATGAGACAGGTTTCCAAAGTCACATACAGTACATACAAATTCAGAAGAGACTGCTGCAGTAATATCCGTTTCCCTGGTTTTACTATTTTTAGGTTGGTGTTTGAGTAAAATGTTATTCTATAAACTACTGACAACATTTCTCTGTGTTGGAATTCAACAGACACTGGAATGGAATGGCTGCCGTACATGTTGAGATTGAGATTCAAGAAAAATGTGGAGTGGTCTCTTAATTATTTCGGGAGCTTAGATGTAATTTGTGCAGAATTCAGAGGCCTAAAGTTGCTTCTGTTGCCATGTTTGATGCAGCAACATACTGTTATTTACGCTGTGTAGTGCCATGGAGAGTGTGAGAGTGTTTCTGGAGAAAGGTCGGTCTCTCAGGCAGAATCCATGCAGCTCAGTCTAGACCTGTCCAAGCTCAACCCACCGTATTCTGTATTTGTATTGATTATTTAACGCATATGTTGTTCTTAGTTCACCTACCTGTGAACCTCTGGATAGAAATATATGAAGGTTAGTGAAACAACATCTCAGGTGGTATGCACATGGATCCACCCTGGATCCAAAAGGCCGTTCAACATTTTATTGATGTGTGTTGGATTATTTTCTCTTTGAGAATATAAGCAATATGTTACACGTCAGATAAATAACATCAACAAAGTAGTAATCCTAATTAGGTTGTCAATTACTTTCATTATTCATCAATAGGTATCTAGCATAACAAATGACCAAAACAATCTGTTAATTTCAAACTTAAACAAATCATATCAAACATTTCAGGTGTAATGCGTCCTCTGGTAGGAGTGACAGGCCTGAAGTTGCAAAGTTACCTGGCCTGTCCTGACAGAGTAATCCCTGCCACACCATCCTCTCCCTCTCAATTCAATTCAAATAGCCTTATTGGCCTGACCACAATGACTTACAGTATTGCCAAAGCTTTGTACAATTACGAAATCTATACATAAATATACATATGGAATATACTGTTGTGTTCAGAAACATTTTAAACAGTAGCAAGAATAACATGTTATCTTTACAAGGAACACAATATACTGAACATGAACTAGAAATATTGAAGGTCAGTTATTGAGGCTGTGCAGGATAATGCTGATAGTAAATTCACAATACATTGATAAGAAGATAAAAATACAACATCAAAGAAGTGAGATTTGTATTTGTCTGTGTTTTGTGTTCTATGTTTTCCCCTGGTGTGGGTCATGAGCAGAGGGGGGGTTCTCCACCTGCCTGCCCCACCGAGTCATCTCTCTTGGCTGGGGAAGGAGGCCTCCCTCCAGCCTCTCTCCTGGCTGGAGTCCAGAGGTGGAATGAGTTTTCATGCTTCAAAAATCTCCAGTCTTAACTCCTCTACTGACCTGATTCACTATTATCAGCCTTTGACTTTTCCACTCTCTTTTCTCTCTTCCACTTTGTTTCTATCGTTAGACCCCCTGACTCCTGCCCTTTGTGTCTCCCTCTCTGCGTGTGCCTCTTGCTGCGCCTCTCTTTCACTTCATGTTGTTCTCACTTCACCTCCTCTGCACTCCTCTGATCATTGTAGTTGCTTCTGAAACTTTTCATTGACTCCTTGTGTCACCTCCTGTTCTTTCTGTCTTCTTCTGTCTCCTGTTGTTCCATGTTCTACCACCAGGGATGGCGTTTATCACAAACCCTGACCTGAACATCAAATGGACTTTCTGTCTTGTATTTTTTTCAGTGTGTTTGTTTTCAGCAATAGTTCTTTATTTTTGTAACATTTCTCACATTCATTTGTGTTTATATACTTGATTTTGTTCTTCCTTACTGTGGAACCCTTGAGCTAGAAGACTCAATAAAGAAAACAATAATGAATTAATGAATATGAATAGACAAGTAAAATATACGAAAAGGATATATAGGATTAAAAGGTAAGAAGCAGTACAAAGAAATAAACATGCAATAAGCTAAATCATTAACATATTGCATTCAATGCGATGCACATAATCAGGGGAGGATGTGTGTGTGTGTGTGTGTGTGTGTGTGTGTGTGTGTGTGTGTGTGTGTGTGTGTGTGTGTGTGGTGTGTGTGTGTGTGTGTGTGTGTGTGTGTGGTGTTACCGGGCTTTAAAGGATCTTTCCACAAACAGAGGTATAGACGTATGCATGGAGACAGAGAGTCGTTGTGAAGCTTGTCATCGCTCTGCCTTGACAAATAACCTCTTCCCACTGCTCCACCTCACCTCACTGCTCCACTGAGATGGCAATTTACTGTGCACACATCACTCCATCACACTGATGGAGAACTGTGTGTGTACGTGTGTGTTCATTCTGCAGTGAAAGCATGACTGAGGGTTTACTACAAACATGTTCCTGCAGTACACTGAAAAACTGAAACATTGACTTTAATTAAATGTATTATGTCAACCGATTTCACATCACTGTATTGTGAGTAGTAGTTGAAAGCAATAATATAAAGTTGAACCTAATATATATTTTTTAAACATAATTTATTGCTTTCAACTAACCTAATACAGTTGTGTGAAATGCTGACATAATACATTTAATTAAAGTAAACGTTTCAGATTTCAGTGTACTGTACAATCCAATAATATTTAATTGTCAGATCAAGTCTGACATTTTTTCTTTTCACAGCAGCTCCATTTGTAACATCAACAAGGACAAATATTTAAGACAAGATACAAGAGAACAGAGTTTTAACATAACATCTCGATCACTGAGAGAACATGCTCAGGACCCTCTCACGTGCATTTGACCTGGGATTTAACTCTGTATTTAATATGAGGATTGACTGGTGCACAGAGCAGTGCTTCAGTCTGACTGTATTCAATCCTGGGACCCTGTATCTCTGATTTGATGGAAACAGTTCATATTCACTGTTTGGGACATGGCTGGGGTCAGAGATGATGTGGTTGGGCAGCCTCACTAGGTTCTTATGGTATGCTGATTCATAGAGTCTCTCAGCTGTGCCTACAGGAAGGAGACACAGAGCAGGAGGATCATAGAAACACAGTGTTTGTGTTGCGAGGGAGCCCTGGACCATCTGGTTGTGGCTCTGCTGCCTACAGAGGACACAATTAGATTATCATGTTGCTTCAATGGGACATTATTTTAGTATGACTGAAATATAAAAAGGTACTGGTAATGATCTTCTCAAAGACAGGTGGAACATAGCTCTGAAGATAAGTGTCATTTGGATGCCAGGAAGAATAATCCTTAGTAAAACAATAAGATAATCATACATTCAACGAGCATCTGTAAGGCATGACCTCCATGCAGCATTAGTCAGTGCATAGTGTCATGAGCGTAGTGGAAGAAGAGCTATAACGCCACATGCAGGAGCACAGGTTGGACAGCTGTTGATTTGATGAAACACAATCCATGCTGATGAGCCTCAGATCAGCCAATAGACCTGAACCTTAACACGTCTTTTTTGTGATGTTGGTTGAGGACGTCCGTTGAATGGTGATAGTTGATTGTTTACTACATTACATTTTTATAAAGTGAAATAAGTAGAGACATACTTACTAATTACTATAGATGACATGTATGCTATATGTGAAGGTATGCTCACCCAGACACGCATAATAAACACTTAGCAACAATATGTGTTGCAGCTGCTTCTTCAGTTTTTGGTATAAATCAAGAATAAAGGGGCATTGTCAAAGAGAGTTTAGAGAAAGTTGTCATTTGTAGACAAAGCATGATGGAATGAATGTGAAAGCATGATTCTGTTTTGTTCGTCTGCTTCATATTAGGGAAGGTTTTTCATATATCATTATAAAAGTCTGCTACAAATATCACTTTTGTATTTTCTAGATGATATTATAAGAACACTCTCTTCTTAACGTTCTTATGTGTGAGGGTCCTCAGCTGTATCAATCTCCATCCCAGAATATTTACCCTAGCATCAACACCATGAAAACATTTTGAGGAACCATTTCATTCCATTCTAAAATGTTCAATTGTAAATGCTGACTTCCTGTGTACGCTGGAGCTGTCAGTGTTTCACAGTACGCTGTGTGGAGGAAATGATACCTCTCGTACAATTGAAAGAAACTTCTTTCCTCAAGCGATGATTTCATCTCTTTTCCACTCCAGCAGTTCCATCGTCTCCTCTTTGATTTGCATTCCTTTATCAGCTCTTTCAGGTCTGTCGCCTCTCCTTCTCTTCACTCTGTCTCTCTCTCATCTCTTGTGTGTGTTTTGAAAGAATGTCACTATGTGTGTGTGAGGAATGGTCTGCCTTTTCCTCTGATTTGCAGCCTGAGGAGGTTTTCACAGATCCCTCCCTGATCTCTATTTCCAAACAGGAGAACATTGATTTTGAACTCACATGAAGTCCTTTTGTACATTAGTTTATCTAAATACACAATTGATATTGATTACAAATTATTTCCAACATACATGTGCATGTTTTCAATAACTGATCAGACAGCTGTGTTGCACATTGAGTCAGGTTGCAAAAGGCTAGAGGAAGATCTTGGAAAAAATAACATTTAGAGAAGAGAACATGCAATTCTGGCAACTGACATTGAATCATTTATGTAAAACTTGAGCGGCCATCTCTTTATGACTGATGTGAAAATCCTAAAATAACTGCTGTGCCGGCTCTTTTTAAATACTTTTTGGAGAGTAATTCATAATCCAGAAATGTCTGTTCGTCAGCTAAAGACACATTAATGCCGTCTCTATACTGTATATTACAAAGAGCTGGCTTACATCACTGGACTGTGTAGATGTCATACTGTACATCAGCTGCAGCTCTAACACCATCTTCTAAACACCAGTTAACCAAGCAGAAAAAACAACAACACAGCTTTTTGGTGGCAGCTTTGGTACTTGTCTCTGTCAGCGTGCAGGCTGAACTGATGACTCTGTGATGGGTGGAGAGCGGCCTGGGGCGGCTGTTTGAGGGGCACCATGTCCCAGGGCGGTGTCACTTGGTGGGGCAGCGCTGTCCCTGCAGGCGGTGACTCTTCACCAGCCAACCAATCACTGCAGGGCGAGTGAAACAACACCACCCCTAGCAATGTGGCTCCTATTCCTCTGTAAAGGTTTCTGGGTGTGTTTAGAAATGTGTAGGTTATATTTGTTGAAATACTCTTTACATCCCCATCTGCCCGAGCACCCAGTGGCGTCACCAGAGTTCCTCAGGCTGCTAGCTGGACGTCTGTGAGAGCTTACAGTAGCCATGTTGCTGTTTACCTTCATATTGATCATGTTGGGAGTGTGGCTTTGGAGATGGAAGCCTATAAAGGACAGCTTTCATTTATATCTTGTCGACCTTTCACAAGAGCTTTCCTTTTTTTTGGATAATGAATGCCCGGTTTACTCCTGCTGGCTACTCTAATGGACTCACCCTTGGTTTGAAACATTTGACTCATTATTAAGCACATATTTGTAAATTGTTTTTTCAATGCTTTAATACAATAGCTTTGCATTAAAATAATAAGAAATAATCACAATTTGAAACTGGGCTAGTTTCAAATTGTGATTATTAATGAAACTGGGACAATAATAGTTATCTTGAGTATAGAAAGCGAGTGTCTTATACATTAAGACACTCAAAACAGTCGGTCCATGCTCCCCCCTTTTAAGGTAACTTAGTCAGGTTGGATTCTGCTCACACACACCTCACCGCTGAGGACAAACACACATGCTTTGCAAACCTTCATACCCAAATCCTGCATTCTTTTTGAAAAATGTTGGGGTAAATAATACACATTATGATATTTGGCATTAGGGCATACTGATTAGAGACTCAGCATTTTGGGAAGTCCCTGACACACACAATATGTTTTTCTGTCGCACTAACACAGCTTTGTGTCCGAGAGCTGTAGTGATACATCTCCCAGCCTCCCTCTCATTCGCAGTTCTTATTTGGCAAACAGTACCTTGTGTTGTTTTTCAGCATCTGAGTGAATAAAAGGTGTTTGGATATTGCAGGGATGACACACAAATGTAGACATGCTAATGATGCCTGAACACTCATCCAAAAATCCTTAGTGTCTGTCTGTGTGTGTTTGTGTGTGTGTAAGTGTGTGTGTGACTTTAAGCATTTAGCCTTGAAGGTTTGCATAAGTGGAGCAATTACTAAGCGGGCAAAACAGCATATGGAGAGAAAGAGAGAGAGTGAGGGAGACTTGGGGGGGGGGGGGAGTGGAGTCACTTCCTCCACAAACAAAAAGCTCTCGCTCGCCCAGCCTACTGCTCCTGCACAGATCCCTCCTTCTCTCTCTCTCTCTCTCTCTCTCTCTCTCTCTCTCTCTCTCTCTCTCTCTCTCAGTGGAGAATGAGAAACAGCAGGGCTGGGAAATGGAGACGTGATGCTCTTTATGCAAATCTAATACCAGCACTGCCATTCATTTCCTTCAGAGCACCCTGAGGACGCAAAGGGAGCCAAAAAGCACTAGAAATAATATCAGGGAGAGTTGAAGCCAGGTCAACTTTGAACAAATATTTTTAGAGAGAAGAAGCAGGCTTTTGTGAAGGCCAATCGCTGATCAGTATTCAGTCTGGCCGGGCCCGTTAACCGCAAAGAAATTAACATATCAGTTAACATCCAGGCACACTGAATCTGACGTCTACAAGCTCCTCTCTCATACATTTGTGTCAGTTTATGTTTAATTGCATAATATGACATCAAAATGCAATAAGTGTTTGTCAGCAGATAGAGTTACAATTATTGTATCTCCTATCACCACGATACATTTGATAAATCAGATCTGACATTGACAGTGAACAAGAAGTACATGAACACCTGCACTCTTACTGCTGGTTCAATATATATAGTTATTCTCACCCAGCCAGTTGGGTTCATTATTTGACCCAGAATGTGTGGACAAAAAAAGAACCCAACTTGCTGGCTTTTATTGACAAAATGCTGTGTTCTTTTTAGCTAACATTAGCTACTGTATATGTGCTAATGTTGAAGAAACACTTGTCACTCATCCATCACTTTTAGTTCCAATACAGGCTTTTTTCTATTTTTAAAACAATACTTTTATTAAATTAAAGAAGCGTGTTCCTTCCACTGGATGTGGAGAACTTTTCTTGTTGGAGACACAAGTACCGCTCTCAAGCAAAGAACTGATTTTTAGCCCAGCAGCTGGGTGGCACTAAACTAGCCATCACTGTGGATTAAACCCAACAAAATGACCCAACATCTCAACACAGCGTTTGGATAAAAGAACCCAGCAATGTTTAGTGTGTGAACTCTGATTCCTGTCAAGTGTGTTGCCTTAGACAAGACATTAAAGTATTTAAAACTCCAAGGGTCTGCAGTCTAAGTAGATATCCATTCATTTCTAGAACAACCACTAAAATGAGAATTTTCACATTCCCAAATTCTGTTTCATAGCCACTGCTTTCATTCAAAATAAAGTTCTGTTATTGATCTTCAATCTGGCCTTCTGTAGCCTGCGGGGCTACAAGCTCCATGGTTAGGATTCTGCCAATTACTGAATCACAGGAGTTTATATTTACTTGATACACATTAAAAGTCTCTCTCTCCGGCTGAGGGTTATGTTTTCTTACAGATGAGACACTGTTTGATTGAATTATATGTCAATTGGATTTGATGGAGTTTCTCCTTGTAAAAATATGAATCCATGATTTGAGGGAACACTTCCCCAGGTCCTTGAGGACAAACCCTCTCCCTGAAATACTTAAATGCTTAGTTTCCACTGACAGCTGTGCAATAAAAACTCCAACAAGAAATATCCAAGATTCAGCGCTTCCAAACCTCACAAACTGCACTTTTGAAACTGCACAAACTGAAATAACAAGCAAATAATATAGTCTATGTTGGACACATTCAAATGTTTGCAAGTGCAAATGTAAAAGATAACTCTTCTCCTTTGTTGTTTACAGAGTTATCCAATCACCACGGCTCCACTCTGCCGCCGGTCCCCCCCCCTCACCGCCAGAAGCCCTCCGTCACAGCTCTCAACCAATCCCTGGGCTCCTCGCACCACGCTGGCCATTCACTGAACTCGACACGGCAGATAACCCCTCCTACTGGAAGCCCGGCTCCTGTGGCCGGCCAATCACCAGCCGAGCTGCAGACCACGCCCCCCGAGAGCGTCCCGCTGCAGGACAGCTGGGTGCTGGGTAGCAATGTGCCTCTGGAGACAAGGTACCATCTCTACCTCACCTCTCTCTCCATGACTGTGCCCTTTCTCTCAGGAAGTCCCTGCATGTTTATGTTTCTGCAACACTGACCACCGTCCTCAACCACAAACACTCCCTAAATATTGTCTTTTGTGTCAAATGCAATGAAGGCTTAGAAAGTTTGAAAGCCACCCACACTGAAAACCAAGAGGTATAAACAATGAAAATAAAACTGGATTTATAGAACTCCTAAAAGAAAACATGAAGTAAAAGCATTGAATCTCTAGTTTTTCATTTGTTTCTGCTAGTGCCAATCTTCTTTGGCCTGACTACTTCATCTCTCACAGATTGTATAGTGAATAACGTTCAGTTTCAATAATGCGTTCAGCAATAAGGGCAATCCAATTCTTTTTGGGAAAAAAAAATATTCTTATTTAAGGGCTATAAAATAATTACAAATATATTGATGAAGGCTTCAATCAAGTGATTGATTCAGACTCTAAATGATGGTTGCTGGTGTTTTGTATTTTTATGCTGAATCTGAAAGTTCATGTGAAGATTATTGCAGGAGGCAGACAGCCTGTGGTGTATGAACATCATGCCAAGTGACAACAGTAATAAAACTGAGACAGCGGTGCCTCTTCATCACTGTGGAGACCTCCCCAGACCCACCTTTATTAGAAGGAACAGGAAATACTGTTTACCCTGACAGTTATTTCCTAGAGATTTGTGCTGGATAAAATGAAGTGGGATTGAATTGAACTTGACTGTAGGACAAAGCCAATGGAAATGATGCCCCAAATGCTTTAGTATAGTATGGAATATACCAAAAAAAAAAGTATTAAATGACATTTAGCCAACAAAGGCTAAACCAACGTAATGTATATTTAATGACGTGATGGCTGTGGTCAGATTATTTTTGTATGATATAAAGGCAGATGCACTATTGAAAAAGGTTGTATTTTGATGATTTGGAAGTAATAATAATAATATTATTAAAGCTTCATTTGTATAGCACTTTTCTTACACCAGAGGCCTGTACTACGAAGCAGGATTTTTGCTTAGCGAGCTAACTTCAGGGAAAGTTCTGGGTTTCCGGTCCTACGACGCTGGTTCACTTCGTACCGGGCTAGATCTCCATGGTAACTTATGCTGAACGGCTAACCAGAGGCCTGTACTACGAATCCAGTTCAACATACCCTGGATATATTTGAGTTACCCGGTTTACGTAATCCAAAACAAACGCGCTCTCGCTAAGCGGTCCTACGACGCTGGTTATCAACTCGGTAACTCAAGCCAGGGTTTCTCTGTCCGGCTGAGAGCGCGTTCACATGAAAGGGGCGGGGTTAGCAACATTTGACCAATCACAAACATGGAGAAGCGTACTGAGAGCGCAGCGTCATATTTCCTGAATGAAAAGTGAACTATAATATTAGTGTATCATATATTTCCTTATCTGAGTCAGCTTCTTGAGCCGTATCTGGCCGTGCAACACTCAGTGTCACATACTGTATGCAGAAGTATTATTTTAAGCAACACATTAAATTGACGAAACACTCGAGTCAAATGTAATTCAAGTCAGATCCACTCGTGTCTTAGACGGGGCAGTGATATCATAAACCTGTTAATGTGCGCTTTCAAACACTTTTTCTGTTACCAGCTGTATTCACCTTGCAGGTCAGCTATGTGGCTTTTATCCTGGATAAAGTGTTTAAGTCATGGATGTTTCAAGTTTAACTTCTTCATATTTGTCTAATATTATAGTTGACTTTTCATTCAGGAAGTATGACGCTGCGCTGTCAGTACGCTTCTCCATGGTTGTGATTGGTCAAATGTTGCTAACCCCGCCCCTTTCATGTGAATGCGCACTCAGCCGGACGGAGAAACCCTGGCTTGAGTTACCGAGTTGATAACCAGCGTCGTAGGACCGCTTAGCGAGAGCGCATTTGTTTTGGATTAGGTAAACCGGGTAACTCAAACATATCCAGGGTCTGTTGAGCTGGATTCGTAGTACAGGCCTCTGGTGCAGTGCTTTCACAACATCACAAATCAAAACAAATACAAGAAATTCATTTCAGCTCAAACGTTCAAACCGTTTGCACACATGCAGCATAACAACATAATATAATATCATAATATGAGGGACAAAAGATGTAATAATACAAATTAAATACAATAAAAATAGAAAATGTCCT
>CM062266.1:1398281-1405781 GCA_031216635.1 Dissostichus eleginoides | reverse complement strand
TGAAGTGTAAAAGACATGTTTTTTCAGCAGTTCTCCTAAAACTGTATGCCACAAAGGTAAAGCATTCTTTTAACTGACCTGAAATATCCAGTTTCCAATTCCAACACAATTAAGCATACAACTTTTTCATAAGAAACTTGTCATTAGGAAAATGATTCAAACATGTGTCTTGCCTATGTTAGATTCAGATAGAATGTCATAGATTATATTTATTTTCGATTTTTTGTTTACTTTGAGGTTGATCATAAACACCTTTAAGACCCTTTTAAATAAGAGGGTTCTTTGGAGGCGAGTCCAAAATATTTGTTTAAGAGGTTTTTGTGAAATTGGTGCAGATACCAGCTGCACATTATAAGCTTTTAACATGAAATAAATGAAACAGAAATTGAGTTCCAAAAAGACCTCAAATGTATTGACAATAACTCTTATCACACAATCATGATTCCACTGTGGTGTAAGCTAGAATGCAAAGAACAGGAAAACATACACAAATACCTCTTCTGATCAATATTTGAATGAGGCGGTTGATTGTAACAGTAAACCCGCTGTCCTCTTTATGTTCCACAGCCATTACAAGAGGGAAATTACAGGCATTAATTTTAAAGGATTGCATGGGTGTAATCGGATTTAAGACATGAAGAGAAAGAACAATTACATGGTGAAATGTAAATGATTGTGTTATACCACATACTGTAGCCAGTGTGTGCATGTGTGTGTGGTGGGGGGGTGTATGGAGAAGGCTGTTGTTTATTGGCTATTATCACAGTGTTAGACTATACACAATATCTACTGTCCTCACATTAGTTACAGCTTTTGTTCCTGATGATCCGTAACCTGTTTGAGTTAAAACACACACACACACACACACCCTGATCATCCTTGTGTCACTCCCATTGTCACAGACATTTAGACCCCGTTTACATGGAGACGGTTCGTGTTGTATCTGCTACTTTTCTCTTTCGTATAGCCCGTTCGTTCACACGAGGCCGTAACGGAACCGCGGAAACGGACCCCTCAAACGATAACGGGTCCCAAGGTGGGTAGATCTGCGGACGGAACGCTCTGGGGGGCCAAACGGCTCTGTGTGTACATCCTATACGATCATTTCCTGATAACGATGAAGCCATAGCCCCGCCTCTCCCCACCTCTGCTGCTCACTGCTGTAGCACTAGCAGTAGCTACTGTCAGTAGCTAGTGCTACTGCTACTGACCATGCTACGGATGTTAGTGCAAAATCTACAGCTCCTCTAACACAACCATCAGCAACAAGTGGACATGGAGAACTACATGAACTACATGTTGCTAAATCTACCGTGGAGCATAAACAGAAGGGCAACCATGGCAACCATGGCAACCATGCTCGGGGGGTCTTCTTTGCTGCTTTTGGTGTATTTTGTGGCGGTAGTACAGCGCCACTTACAGGCCCGGCATATGTACAACAGCGTCTCCAGCGGGTCGAGCAGTCTCGTGTGAACGGACAAGTTTCTTGAGCCGATACCGTGTGAACGGAAGACTTTTTTGATATTGAATTCGGTTCGTTCTCCGTTTCGTTTCTGTGTAATCGGAGTCTTAAAGGCCAGTGTGGTAGTGTTACTGTAATGTAAATGCAGGAGGGACAAACGTGCATTTGAAGCGATGCCATGGTTACTGAACTATAAGATTAGTATTGGTTGACACACAGTGGTCACACTCACTGTACAGCCATTATCCCCGCTCTGTCTGCAGTCATTACCGTGCACTTATAGGACGTTCTGTCTGCAGCACCCCTGCCTGTCCCTGCTCTCAGAATCCCTGTCCTGCTTCATGTCCCAGCGCAGAGGCATCATAGAAACCTCATGTCTCTGATCTCCCAGCAAGCGCTGTCTCCAGACCACAACATACTGCCAACAATGGCTGGATTGACATGACAAATTGTAAAAACTTGAAATCTTGCCAATATGTTTGTCTAATATCTACTCTTGGAACATCTTATTTTTAGTTGTATCTCAGATGAAAGACGGTTTCTAAGCTGCTGTTGTATTTGTAAAAGATGGATCATCTTGTATGAAGAAACAAATCTTACTTGATTGTAGAAACAGACGAAAATATAGTTCAAAAATAATTTTTCCCAGTTTATTACAATATCTAATTTATCTAAATATCCCATCATCTCTGGCATATTTGTTTACTTGATTGCCTTTAATAATTCCAGTTTCATACAAAAATAATCCTAAACATTGCAAAGATCCTCAACATGCGCCTGAGTTAAAACCATTGAGGGGAAACCAAGACATCACTTTTTATGTATCTGTTTCAGTTCTTTTCACTGCAGATTACAAACAAAGGGCGATGAACTCATGTGAATATGAGAGTTGGTAAACTGTACCTGTTCTATAAGAGATTTGAAAACACATGTGATTGCTGTCTTTGTTATTTCAACTCATCATGATACATTTCTCTGCTGTATCATTAGGCGCTTTCACATCTCAGTACTTTTCCCACTGACTTTAGTTCCGATATAGTTCCGAAATGTTGCGTTCACACCAAAAAAATCCGGAACTAGAATGAGTTTGAGAACTTTTTACCCCCTTTTCCGTCCCTGCTAGAGAGCAGGGACTTTCGTGGGAGAAAAAGGTTCCTATTTCTGATTGGCTGGGCGGATTGCAAACCACGCCCCGTAAAACTTCCAAAATGTGTTGTGAAGCCGCCATTTTATTATCCTCGCATTAGCATTATTAGCATTAGCATTAGCCCAGCGCAGAAACGCAGAGAGACTAACTTATGGCAACACAAAAGAAAACATGGGAGCGGTGGAGATGAGGAGGTGTCGGCGTTCTGGCGATTTACTCGGAAGGCTTCAGTAGAAGCTGCTGGGAGTCCCAGCAGCTTCTACTGAATAAAAGCAAATAAAATAAAAAATAAAAGCAAAATATTGGCAGCAGAAAACGTTGTTGCGTGTGGAGGAGTAAACCTCTTTAAACCTGCATTAAATGCTTTATTAGGCGAGGAAGTAAAAGGGCTCTGCTCCAGGTTTACAAAAGGCTTTCTGCTCACTTTGATTATGTTAACGTGTTGTTTCCTCAAAGCAATACACTGTATATATACGCACACTCATTTACGTTTAAAATGTGGTAGTCAACTTAAGTAAGCCACACCTCACTACACACCAACTGAAACACATCCACACATTTATAAAATGACATTATAAGGTTTCCATTTTAGGAAACAAATCTCAAAATTGGTATTGCCACTCTCGTCAGACTTTACATATTTAGCTTCTAGCTGTTTTCATCATATATTTCTCATACATTGTACTTAGTTTTTACTGTTAGTCCAACACTAAAACGGTTGGCTGCAACAACAACAACAAACTACAAACACTTCTTGCAGAAATGGAAAATATATTTGATTGTATTGTTGAAAGGTGTGTTGCTACTCTGCATGTGTGTGTTTCATCAGAAACATCACTCTCATCACACTTTACGTATTTAGTTAAAAACACATTTAAACATGCATGTGTGTGTGGCCATGCTCTGAGTGTCAGCTGACCACTGCCAGCCTCTGGTCCTCCTCATGAAGCTCCTTCACCTGCAGCTACACAGCCCTGAGGAACATAGCTGATCCCTTCATGCACTCCATGTGAAGTGAGGACTCACTCTAATGGCTTTTCTCTGACCTTTACCTGCTGATCATTATATCAAGTACATACTCGTTCATAAAGGCTCATGTCACAGTGATAAATCAACATGCACTTTTCCATCTTCTTTATTCAAGTGGATGTTGAATACAGTGATGTAAATAAAGTAAGTAGGGTGCTAGAGACGGGAGCACGTTGATACGACCTTCCTAGCCGGAGATATGGTCGCATTTTACAATAAACTTCCGTTGGGTCGCTTAAAAACAAATATCGCAAATCGAATCGCAATATCTGTAAGAAAAATCACAATTAGATTATTACCCCAAATCGTGCAGCCCTATATCCCACATTTGTAAAATCATCATTCTAATGGAAATGTTGGCTTTAGATTCCCACTCATATAAAAACAGAGTTTATGAAATGACACCTTCACTCAATCACAAGTGATGTCACAGTGATATCTCCTCTTGTTGTTATGTGTGACTTTTAGATGTAACTACTAGAATGTATAGAAACTCTGTGAGGCTCATCTCTCTGTAGTTCTCTTTCTCCATGTAATCGCCCCCCCCCCTTATGCTCCCCTCCTTCTCTCTGTCTCCTCACATCTTGCCCCCAGGCAGGTATTAATTGAAGGACCCTTGTTATAATAGGTTCTAATTGTTAATCACACAGCCTTGTTAGAGAGTAGTCTGATTGTAATTACAGATGCTCGTTATCCGGGGTTCTGTCATTAATTAGGCATTGTGACCTTGGTAATTACTGCAGCCTATATGTGAGTGTTATTTTCTCGTGAAAATGTTCCCATGGAAAACACCAAAGATGGCTTTTGGAAATAAAAATGTATTATTTGTTCTTTAGTTTATTTTATTTGGACAACAGTGGGGTGATTACACAAGCAGTGTTATCAGAGTGTGTTGTGTTGGATATGGTTCAAGCTATCATACCCTTCCTGGCAAACATTATTAACCTTGTAGCTTTATTGTAATTTTCACAATAATTAATTGTGGATAAATGATTGATTATACATGAGTTCAGGCCTTGCGGCCGAGGTGGTTGTGCTTGAGTTTAGAGATTTAGAATTAAAAAGAAAAGCTTGTCACAGGCTAATTAATCCAATAAATGAGCTAACGCTATGTCCACCGACTGCAGGAAACCTGTTTGAGAGCAAAACCAAACACTGGTGCTAGTACTGTGCAATATATCAGTGTTATATTGAAGTGATTCTAGATATATTTATACAGAAGAGGATTAGGGACACATGAGAATTTCTTTTACCAAATTATTAAAAAAAAAAATTGAGTCTGACTTTAATCTCAGAATTCTAAGGAAAAAAACAGAACTCTGAAAATAAAGTTAGAGTTCTGAGAAGAAAGTCAGAAATAAAAAAAAAAGATAACTTTTGGTAAAAACATATTTGATATACTCCATAATGGTTAGGGTCTGCGAAATCTGGCCTTCTGTACACCCTAACAGTTATTTTGTTTAAACCAGACCAAACTTTTTAAAGTCGAGTTTTCACCTTGAAGACATGTTGGAGGTGTTATAGCATGCATAGCATACTCCTAATGTGTCTTTGACTGTTTTTACCATTCCTCTCTGCAACTGATGTGTACAGATCCAAAGTTTAAATATGAAGCAGCGACAGCAGTGAACACGGCTCTGAGAGCTGGACGTGATCTTCAGACACTAAAATATTGCTGATATGTGAAATTACAAACAGGAAACTGCTGAACAGAGCTCCAGCTCAGACACACGTGAGACACATTAACAGCTAGAAACTCTCAGTTACTGTTGTTTCTGGAAATGGGAACAGATCTGGGAACAGATTCTGTAAAAACAAGGCCCACCATTTGGTTTTGGTTTTTCGTAGCTCCGGTCACGCTGTGTTGGCAGCGATAAGACAGTACTCACCAATATGGCTTTCAGACAGATACATAAATCAAGTTACTTTTTTAAATGCCGTTATCCTCCCAGACACATAATAGCCATGCACTTGACAAAAGTGCTGTTTTGAGGAATAAGTGCTTATGACTCACACAGTGCTGGAAAATGTGAATGCAGTCTAGAGGCGCAACCTTATCGCACTTGTAAATTAGGCAGTAATGAAAATGTAGGCAGGTACCTGGGACTAATGCTGGGGATCATTGTGAGGCCATTGTGTACGACACATTACTTCCTGTGTGTGTAAACAGAGCCAATGTCCCCACTAATGTACCACAACTAATTTATCTCTCTGTCTTTCTTCTCTCGCCCTCTAGACACTTCCTCTTTAAGACTGGTACAGGCACCACCCCCCTCTTCTCCACGGCAACTCCTGGCTACACTATGGCAACAGGCTCAGTGTACTCCCCCCCCACCAGGCCGTTTGCCGAGGAACACCCTGTCCCGCTCTGCCTTCAAGTTCAAGAAATCGTCCAAGTACTGCTCATGGAGGTGAGCTGGAATCAGCAGGAAGTTCATTTATGTGTTCTCAGTCAAATCTACAAAAGACATGGGGTGGTTTTTGAGACTAGTTTCTCTGTTTGAAATCAAACACACAAGACGGGCTAATTCATCAGTGGATGGAGGAGTGGACAGTGGAAGTGGTGCTGGCCTTACTTCAGAGAAAATGGGCCTACATTAGGCTTCAAACAGGAAAGAGAGGTGAAATTAATTTCTAGCAGATTTAACAACAGCTTTGACTCCTTTACATTTATTTTACAGCTTTATTTTGCAGATTCATGTTATAAATAACAAATATAATTCAACTAATAAATGAAGGCATATTATTTTAGGTTAAGCTACCCAGCTGTATATAAAGAAATTAAATAAACCCCACCTTTTATCAGATGCAGCATTAAACTGAAGAACATGAATGCATCAATAACTGTAATACAATCATTTCATATTAAGGATTCTGAAATAAGCCATATTATGCAATACTTTCACTTTTGGTACTTTAAGCAGAGTGTTTGGATGCTAATACGTTGGTACTATGTAACGAAACGGTTTCTCTGCATTTGACCCATCCTATTGTTAGGAGCAGTGGGCTGCCATTATGTACGGCGCCCGGGGAGCAGTGTAGGGAACGGTGCCTTGCTCAGGGACACCTCGGTAGCACTTTGTCTTTCGGGGACTTGAACCGGGGACCTTCCGGTTCCCAAGCCAAGTCCCTATGGACTTCGCCACCACCGCCCTAGCTAGATGTACAGGTTCCTGCAATGGGACGATGCTCCAGATTATTCTTGCATATGAACGATTGAGAGTCTGGTATTACTGTCTCAACCCAACAAGATGAAGGCAGTGGTGACGAGGTCCACAGGGACTTGGCTTGGCAACTGGAAGGTCACCAGTTCAAGTCCCGGCAAGAACAAGTGCTACCGAGGTGTCCCTGAGCAAGGCACCGTTCCCTACACTGCTCCCCGGGCGCCGTTCATAATGGCAGCCCACTGCTCCTAACACTAGGATGGGTCAAATGCAGAGAAACCATTTTGTTACATGGTACCTGTACTATGTAATGACAATAAAAGTGCAACAAAAAAAAGATAGATGTTGGCCGATATTGGGCTAAGGCATTTTTGGTTTCCTAGGAATATTATTTATAAGCCACTATGTGGCATTTAACAGCTAACTAAACAGAAGGCTCTCCTTTGGCTGTGTAGTTCACAAAACTGTTCCTTTACCAACCACACAGACATGTCTTCCCTCTGAAAGAGAGAAAAGATTCTTTGTAGAACTGTTTACAATCTGAATGAGAATGTGAGCAGCTTGTCAGCAGAGAGATCAGAGCTTCAAAACACCAGCGTGCCTCTCTGTGAAGAACTCTTTCACAACTCTCCTTTCTGAGAGGAGTCCAGGTCAGAGCCTCTTCTGCTGAGTCTACACACACACACACACACACACAC
>CM062266.1:1345781-1393281 GCA_031216635.1 Dissostichus eleginoides | reverse complement strand
TGTGCCTGTGAGCTGTGCAAGTTTGTATGTCCCTAAAGCTTGTTGTATCTTGATGCTTGAAAAAGCTTTTTTTCTAAATCGAGCTTTTGAGATTTCAAAATGTCGTTCTATTACCTGGCAATGTTGATGTTGGATTGAATTTGATAATCATATTCGTTAAACAGGGAGGGATTTTAAAAAGGTAATCCGTTACATGAACCAGTTACAAGTAAAACAATTGAATAAGGAACCTAATCTAAGTATCAAAATGGTGATTCTTTTCTGGTACTTTTGGACTACCTGAATATGAACAGCAATGCAAATAAAAACAAGAAAAAAAGAAAAAAAAAGATGTGTTTTAATAATAATAATAATAATAATAATAATAAATTCGATTTATAAAGCACCTTTCATTGCTAACTGCAATCCCAAGGTGCTTTTACTTAAATGCATGTAACAATGTAATCTTAGAAATTAAGTAACCAAGATATTTCATATACAAATGTAGTAACAGTAAGAGTTTACAAATGCTGTTTAAGCTTAACACATGGATTCAAAGCATGAATCAGGTGTCCACCTACTGCATTCAAAAATACATGTATTTAAAATAAAGAACAATTAAAGTAGCCTAAATATAAACCATAAGGAAAATGTATTCAGGACATCCTATAATATATCCATCTTTATTTCAAAATGTATTCTAACACTGTAATCCTGCTGGTAATCTAAATAAAAAAAAAAAAAATGTAACAGTAATTTGATTACTTATTTAATGTCATTGTAATCGAATACAGATACCTTTTTTTTTTTATTCGTAATCCATTACATGTAATCTGTTACTCCCTAAGCATGATATAGTTTGTGCTGATCAACAGAACCTGTGGGTATGGCTTAAGCACCTACAGTTCATAAATCATCTGGGGAAGTTTAGGGAAAAGGTCAGAGTTAGAGTTAATCAGAAGTCAAACATTAATCACAGGTGTATGACCCCCCCCCCTTCCAACTGCACCCCCTTAGCTGTAGAAAGGGCACAGCGCCTACTGCATAAATCACGAGGTGCAGAATCATCCAATAACGATAAATAACCATGCAGGAAAACTTTTCACTTCCAATGTAACAAAGAAACTAAAGGTGGAAGTCCCAGCCTGCCATCAGACACAGGAGCCCAGGGGACAGGCTAGTAACAGATGACATATATTACATGTCATGGAGTACGTCATCAGGAAACAAAACAAAGGTTACTATATTCGTTTGCAATTATACAAAAAGAAGTAATCAGATTACTGTTACATTTTTTAAAAAAATAGAGACTACCAGCAGGATTACAGTTTTAGAATACATTTTTTGAAATAAAGAAAGATATATTATAGGTAGACGTACTGAATGAATTTTCTTTATGTATTATATTTAGGCTACTTTAAGTCTTATTATATTATATATATTAGTATTTTTTTAATGCAGTAGGTGGACACCTTATTTATTAAACAAAAATACAGTCTATGCTTTTAATCCATGTGTTAAACTTAAACAGCATTTGTAAACTCTTACTGTTACTACATTTTTGATGTGAAATATCTTATTGTTATTTATTTTCTAATTGATTTTATTTGCATTGGTTTTGATATTGAGGTTATCAAAAGTAATGGAAAGTAATCAGGTCACATCACTTTTATATTGTGATACTTAGATTATGTTACTGATTACATTTAAAAAAAAAAATATTGTTTATATTTGATATACTATTTTATTTTTATTTTTAATTGTTAATTGTTAAATCTATTCCACTTTTTAAGTATTTGTATTTGAATGTTGAACACACTGCTCCTGTAACAAAATGATTTCCCAAATTGGAATTAATAAAGTATATATCTATCTTTCTATCTATGCAACTAGATATAGTAACGCACTACATGTTACAGTAACCCTCCCATCCCTGCGGTGAATAATGTCTGCAATCCCTGTGATAAGGCATGCTTCCTCATTGGACCAGACATCATCACCTGACATGAGTCAGCTTTTAAAGTTGCTATACATTGTTCAGGGGATGAGTCATTTTCAATAGCTACACCTGTGAGAAAAGCTCCATTTCTAAAAGAAGTGAAAGGGTGTCCTCTGGTGTGTTCTTAACACATGTCCTTCCCTTGAAGTTGAGAATCATGCAGCTGCAGCCCCTCTCAGTGTGTGTCAGATTATCCGGCTGAACTGGGATCAGTTTGCTCTTCTGAACGGACGCAGTCAAGGCTGACAGATTGTTGATTCCAGTGTCTCTTTGAACACAGTAGGATAGTTTCTCTCCTCATCCATACGAGTGGTTCTCCTTCTGCAGGAGGGACTCACCACAGCTTCAGGCTCACAGACCTATTCATATTTATAAAGAACAGCAAATATAAGGCTGTTGATAGCAACCTGGCAACAGTTATTCGTAACAGCGTCCTCTGACTGTCTTAGAAGAAGTAGGGATGTATAATAGTTAATGCTAAATTCCTGTGATCTTCAAGTAATGAGCCTCCAAATGGTTTATGGTGTTCAACCTCACGCTAGTCTTTGAAATCGTTCTTAAATCCACAACTGTTGCTCTAAAATGTCCTGGTAACATTACCTAAAAAGGTTTTGTTAGAGAGAACCAGTCTTGTATGACTGTTTCCATGGCCATTAATCTTCACACACACACACACACACACACACACACACACACACACACACACAGGCTCCTGTCGATTAGCCAGCACTCTCCCATGACCCTTTGCTCCTGTCCTCACCAGGAGGGGTTGAGGATAACGTGCTAGCACAGCACGGCTCTAATTTAATGAGGTAGAGTGGTGTCTATGTGTGTGTGTGTGTGTGTGTGTGTGTGTGTGTGTGTGTGTGTGTGTGTGTGTGTGTGCGTGTGCGTGTGTGTGTGGCACGGTCCTTCACTAAATATTCCCAAGATGAATCAGTAATTGGTCCTTGACACGGCTCCTCTCATATCTGCTCTGTGAGGATCCAGACTCCTCGTGTTCCTCCATATTCAGCCAGCACACACAGGGGGCCGCGCTTCATCCCCAGCACAGCATCACTTTGTCGGGGGGGCTTAAGGGACAGGGGTCTCCTCATACCCACCTTCGCTCAGGTGTTTAATAACGAGGATTTGTTTGTTTTATGTCCTGAGGTGCTTTAGGCTCGTCTGTGTGTGAGAGTAACACACTGATGCTGTTTTGTTAGTTTTGGAGGGTGTGAAAATGATCTAATTTAAGAATATTAAATATTGGCAGCCGTCACCATATCACTATTGCTTATATTGGTAGTGAGCTTCACTATCCCATGTCAATAATGAGTGCCTTCTACAGGCTCTTTGGTGGGCCAGAGCCTAGCCAACTTGACTGTAAATGTGTTAACTCTTCACAGAGCAGGACAGCTCACTGAAATGTGCAACGCTCTAAGTTGCACAGTTCTCCTTCTCCATGATAATGTCTATAGGTTACCGTGCAAGCGTCTATGGAGCTCCTAAAGGAAATCTAAATGTCTGTGAATGAAGTAAATGAACCTCATTCTGGGGCGTCAATCCATGTTCCTGTATCATTGATGCCTTGATTTATGTTTCAGGTTTATTTATGTATTTTCATAATGGGTTTCTAAATGAGGCATGCAGCATCTAAGGAAAGGGTACCCAATCCATCTCTTCTGAATTATGTCTCAAAAGAGTTCCCAAAATAGTGAAATTGTACAGCGGAGATAAGATTGACTGACCACTTACATGAGCACATTTATCCTCCTTTTATTACAATAAAAAAGAAATGGATGTTTAATTGCTCAGTATAGACTTTGCTTTAGCGCCATTCAAGGAAAGTCTTGCCCCAGGTCCTAAACTACTTAGATTTATAATCTGCCTAACAGTACTCTGTAACTCAGGTTCAGAGACGGCTTTGGTGAATTAAAGTGCTTTATTGTATCACATTTTTGCCTCAATCCAGAAACATGAAAACAGAGCATGTTCAGTGGTATATGGATATGTGATTATAAACTCAGCTTATATCAGAAAAGTGCAGTGTATATTTTGTTAGCTTGACAACATAAAGCAGGAAACTAAACCCCTCTGCTGCTTCACTTTGTAAAATGCCACCTCAGCTCTGCAGTTCTCCAGACAGTCAGCATCATTCAGCAGACACCACGCAGAATATAGCAGTGCATGGAAGTTCAGGGAGGAGGTGCGATGGGGAATAGAATTGGGCTTCATGAGTGTGGATGTTTCTGTTCTGTTCTCTTACACCAATTTAGATGGTCTTTGCTCCAGAAACAAAAAGGAAAAACGGTTTACATCTCAATTGAGATGCAGGGAGCAGGAGGGAGATAGCAAGAGAGCTGATGGTTCACAAGCCCACGGCTGGGTGCACACACACACACACACACACACACAACACACATACACACACACACACACACACACACAGATAGAGAAACAGAGTAAACACGTAGGTGGTAGACAGAGGTTAGAGGTGTATTGGGTTGTGTCAGATTAACTGCTGGTGGCTCACTATGAAATGTATACACACTTCACTGTATCTTCCCCTAGTGCATGTGTGTGAGAAAAAATTGATTGTGTATGATTCTATAATAGTTGACATTCTATTCTACGTGTACTACTTTATATGTGTGTGTGTGTGTTGTATCGTCTTGATTTTTCTCCTTTTTTCACTCTTCACTGGCCTCTTGTTCCCTCTTCTCCTAACTTTTGTATCTCTTTTCGTTGCGCTGACTGTATTTTCCCAGCTGTCTCTCTCTGGCTCTCATTATTTTCTCTCCTGGTCTCTAGCGATGCACCTGTTTGGTCTGAACTGGCAGCTTCAGGAGAGTGAGGGATACGGAGCATTTGAAAATGGAGGAGGGGGAAGAGATACAACTCCCAACACCTTCATGGTGTCTACAGACAACGGTGAGTTCCTACTTAAATACTTTTTGAATCCTTTATTCTGAATGGAAAGAAGGCACAAAAAGATATGAAAGCTTCAGTTACATTTCTTTTTAGAAAAATGTGTGACACAGTAAGGAGAAAGACTCAAACAGAAACTTAGACATATTCTCAGGTAACACCCATATGAAACAGAACTGTAAGCAGATGTACTTTTTCTTTATGGATATTTACTAATCACTCCCCTTTTAAACTGTATTCTTTATTTACTGTCCTATAGTATTTCATACCTGTTTTTCATTTATTCTCTTATTTTTTAATAACTATAATGATCATATAAAGGTGTTCCTCGCAAATACTTGTTTACATAAATGGTGACCAAACCGTTTGAGACCCACTGAGATAACTTACACTAAAGTTAACTATCTAAACACTGAGAGAGTCCTTTAGCTCACTGAGCTGACGTTATAAGATCCTCTCAGTCTGACAGGAGAGGACTCTCCTCCACCTTGGTGTAGAAACAGCTCTTTATATCCGTTAGCATAGCTAGCTAACCAGATGCTAACAACAACATTCCACGTTGCCGCTCGCGCACTCACAAAATGCGCTCGTGCCACACACACACAGAGCTAGCCGAGCTTGAATGAAACACAGAGACCCAGAAGTACTTGTACTGTACTGTATCATAATATTTTCGATGGCTTTACTGTATAATCAGTATAACAGATGAACAGATCGCCACGGGGCTTTCATCTAAACACACAGCCACGTAATGATAACAAACAAAGGTCGGGGGTCATTGGTCAACAGTGTTGGGCAAGTTACTTCCAAAATGTAATATATTACATATTACTTATTACTCTCTTTTTAAAGTAATAAGTTACATTACAATATTACTGTCTCTGAAATGTAATGAGTTACACTACTTTTTAGTTACTTTTTAGTTACTTTCACCAAAATAACCGCAAAAGAATGGCTAGGTATTTGAAATGCTAACATGTAGTTTAGTGCAGCTCATTATACATCCAGTGAAGGGCAATGTGGTATAGCATAACAACTGTGTAGGCCATTAAGGCTACTAACAACTTTTATTACATGGCTTAGTTAAATACTCGATTCTGATTGTCAATTCTTAACATGTGACACGTTGTTAATACAGTACAGACCACTGTCAAGGACTATAATGAAGGTTGCTAAGGAGGATCAAGAAAGAGAAAGGAAAAGAGGTTAAAAGACGGAGCGCTGGACGTCAGATAAATCACCAGAAGAAGGCAGAGAGGAAGTAAACAATAACAGGAACACGGAATGGGCTCTGTATTTTGTTTAGTATATGGCCATGTACTGTACAGGCCCGGTTCCAGAACAAAATGACTTGGGGTGCATCTGAGATTACAGGGTGCAGCACTAGTAGGTTTACATGAGCAATAGTGGCCGGCAACAGCAATGAAAAATAGCATTGATGTTATGGTCCCCAATGAACAGATTATGGCATTTGTTATGTTTTGAAACCAAGCAAGTGAGAACATTTCAAGTGTGTTAAAAGTGCAATCCTGAAATATTTCATATAGTCCAAAGTGGACTATGGCAAGGAAAAGCACAAAAGCTTCAAAACTGTACTGATAAAACAAAAGAGAACATATTGTAAATCAAGGCAAATATTATTTGAACCAGCTCATGGTTTGAAATGGCAAACATTGAAAAGCAAAAGTATTATTAAAACCATGTACTACATCATCACCTTGGTCATCATATACTCTGGGAAGAGAATATTTACTGTGCTTGAAAAAGTGGTATCACATCATCATGTGAGGTTGACTTTGTGACCTGGAGAACATTTCAGCTGCAACATTAGCTTGTAAGCTTGGGATATGAGATCTTTTTGTAGCCATTCGTGGTGAAGGCATCTGTGCTATTGTATGCATTATTTTTTGACCCAACATTTCTACAGGCATGGCAGAATATGGCACTATTTTCACATGAATATTCTAGCCATTGTCTATTTTTATACCACGAGCTGCAAAATGACCGCCTTACCCCACTGTGCAGGCGGGTACTTGTTTAGATATACCTGGGCAGGCTCTGTTTTGCCGTGGTATCCTGGCACCTGCGGGCCGCAGAGGGGCGGCGTAGTTTCGGGTGACGAAGACTGCTGCTCCGGGGCGAGGGCGGCGAGTCAGGGGGGGTAAGCTAGTGTCCACAACAGAGGGTAACGTGATGTCCCCATCTGACCTGTTGCTATTGTCTGCAGTAGATGCAGTGTTGCTGGCGTTTAGTGATGGTTGCTTTAACCATTTTCGTATAAATGATTATCCATCTGTGTCACTGCTGTGGAAGCACTTTGGAAATGATGCACGCGCAGCGGAGCAGGTCACGCGCACCTGACACAATTTGTTTTTTTATTTTTCGCTCCGTTCTCTTTTTTGAATAGAGGGTGCATAACATTCAACTGGGGTGCAATGCATGCCTATGCACCCCCGAAGATCCCGACGCGAAGCCTGAAGAGTAAACACCAGGTTTACTAATCTACCCGCACAATTTTACTCTGGTGTCGGATTGTCTCGCTATGTTAGTACATTCTTAAAAAACAAAACACCATTTAATTTCGGGTTAAAATGTGTTGTAACTGCGTTACTGAGCATTGTAACGGGTAATATATTACCCCAAATTTAGTAATGCGTTACATTACTTCGTTACAGCAAAAAGTAATATATTACTGTAACTCCGTTACTTTTGTAACGCGTTACACCCAACACTGTTGGTCAAGCAACACACCAATCAGAGAGCAGCAGTGAGCACACCTCACGGCTGTGTTTTATATTTGTATTCTTTATTTCTGATTTATTTCACACAAAAAACTTTTAGTGGAAACGTTTTCACTTATATGATTAAAAAAAAAAAAACGGCAAAGTGGCAAGGCTTGCCCGCCCTGTGTTGGGGGGGCACAGTGACTCATTTGGGGGGGCATGGCCCGCGATTGCCCCCCCATGACGCCGACCCTGGGAATAGTACAAATTAGTACAAAGTGTTCATCATCATCATCATCATCATCCTCATCCTCATCATCATTACATTACATTACATGCTACTTGTTAGACGCTTTTATCCAAAGCGACTTACTTACTCAATACTGAGGGCAATCCCCACAGGAGCAATTTGGGGTGAAGTGTCTCAGGGACACAACGACATGCTGACTGCAGTGGGGTTTGAACACGCCTACCCTCATCATCATTTTCAATAACCACTGCATCTGTTGGTAGACTCCTGATAGCAGGCACAAATAGACTTTAGCACGTGCCCTTGCCTTCCTATTAGAGTTTGCCCAAATGTACTTTTTTTGCGCACATGTAACCCAGGCCACAAAGGGTTAACTCCTGTGTGATGAACCCTTAGCCAATCATAACACATAGTTTTCAAAACAGAAGTGTCTTTGCCAATCAGAATGCAGCCGCAACACAGTGGGCAGGCAATACTCCAGGTGCTCCTCAGACTCGAGGTGACAGTTGTGTGGAGAGAGACCTGCCGCTTAATGGTTAAAATATATATAACTCATATAAAACCATAATAACTCCATATAATGTTGCCAAATCATAATGGTAACAGTTTGCACTTTGTTCTAACGATGAAGATGTGTGTGTGAAAAAGCCCTGCTTTGTTATATCTGACGAGAGACACTGAAGAACTCTGGAATTGGTGAATCGCGGTAAAAATAATTATTAAGTAAATGCTGCGCCAGCGCTAGGCAAAGCTAGCTGGCTAAAGTGAAGCCTTGCATTAACAACATAAGCATTACATGATGAACAGTGAAAGCTAAATCTGTTGACAACTTTCCTCAAGAGAATGTAAAAACATTACAAGTATGTTCAATTGCTCAGTGTTTTATTTGGTTTGGTTTTAATACTGAAGCTAGATAAGTTGTTTCATTTAAAGACGTTCATGTATTGCTATGTTGAGATGGTAGGCTAATTCATTTTACTTAGAAAAAAAATATATTATATATAAACATCTCAAATCAATGGAAAAAAGAAACCTGTGTCTATTCATTATCAGTATTTTCTTATTGCCTGTTATTATTGAAAAGATTACAGTATGCCTTAAAGCCTTTATGGAGAAGGTGGTAAGAGGAATATGGAGTTGAGGTGCATGTCTGTCAGCACAGAGCTTCTGTCAGTCAGAAGGCTAGGTGACATGTGAGGAGAGTTACTGAAACACACTTAATATCTTGGCATTTAGTAATAACTGTCATGAAGCAGTGTTTAAACCAAGCTTATTCCTGGGTTTGTTAAACATATTTTTATTCTAGGCCTATATTTATTACATTTATAACAAAAATTGCCAGAGTTCCTTTTTATGCATTTGAGACCCTTCCCCTGGAACATCCTCTGCACATGCCTGCCTGAAAGTGTAAAGTACTGATTCAGGGTGGAACCATCAACATTCCCCAGTGGTTTTGACACAGCTTAAAGTACACTAGTCATGCTGCATCATTAATAACAGTCAACGTAACTGGTTGTACAGAATAATACTACAGCAATAAATGTATACAAGTACACACACAGAAGGACACTGATGTTTTTTTCCAGGATGCTGAAACTACTGACGAAGTAAAGCAGAACAATGTGTGGCTGAATGTCTGAGAAGACCAGGAGCCACAGCTGTGCTTCCTCTCAGATTCACACACACTTACAGACACACACACCTGAGACTGAGCAGCTCTGTTGACAACACTGATGGTGGTGTGTGTAGTAATGGTGAGGATGCTAAAAGACATGTTATATTGATGTGTTTTCATCCAAACGTCGCAGTCTATCAAACCTGTATTTCTTTTAAACATTTGCCAGTTTTGCTTTCAGCGTTCTCTGGAGATGAATGCGATTTGGGGAGGCTGTGGCTCAGTGGGATAGTGCGCTGAACTTAGTGCGCTGAACTTTGAATCAGGGGGATAGCAAGTTTGAGTCCCACCGCAGTCAGCATGTCGTTGTGTCCCTGGGCAAGACACTTCATCCCAAATTGCTCCTGGGGATTGCCCACAGTACTGAATGTATGTAAGTCGCTTTGGATAAAAGCGTCTAACAAGTGAAATGTAATGTAATTTAAAAAAGGTATGTTAAGAGCGTGTGTGTGTGGTGTGTGTGTGTGTGTGTGAGAGATAGAGGGAGATGTGTGTGCCTCCGAGCTGGGTTTGAAGACTTGTGTCCAATGTTTCAGCTCATATTAGTGGGACAAATGTGCTTAATGTCTAGACTGTACACACACACACACACACACACACACACACACACATTCAGTGTTGGTTTACTGCCCAGATGTCATGACTTAAGCTGTTAGAGTGTAATGTTATGAACAGGAAGCTCTATGAAATGTTAAACGTTGAACAGTGTGGAACCATTCCAGCTCCATAGTGCACATGCTGGATTGAAACTAGAGAAATGAATGCCCGCATATTCGTTTTTAATTGTAGATTCCCATTTATTGTTGCAGAGTTACACGTTAGACTTTAGAACCAGTAAATGGGCAAATTAGCAATTTTATAAAAAACAACAATACCAGTTAGAATGGTAAATACAGGTTGGATATTATGGTTAAATGTTTTGCCATTTTGAATTGATCAATCTGCAGATTGTTATCTGCAGATTGCTACAGCTTCGGTCAATGCTTCATGTGTGTTCAATTATAATATGACCTTTGCAGGAATAGTTTGACATGAGTGAGAAGCAGAAATAACATGCTTTACATTTTGTTTTTATTTGTCTTTGCAGGAAAAATCTTTCTTCTAGAGAACAACACCATAGACACGGGGGAGGTGGATGTGGGGAGGCGAGCCATACAAGATGTCCCCCCAGGTCAGTGACACACACATGCACACACATACAAACACACACACACACACACACACACACACACACACACACATCACAGTATAAGCTGCTGTGCCATTTGTAAACAAAGTATATTGTGCAGAAGCAGAATGCAGCCCTTACTGTGCTGCCATCAGCGCATGCTGCTCTCTGGCTTTTAACAAATATATACATTTTATATATTATTTATATGACCTTCTTTGCAAATCAATCGAGTAAATAAATATCCGGGCCTATCACACGTGACATATTGATTATTATAATTATCATATAATCCAACCCACGTGTGTGCATCAGTTATCAGTCTATAAAGTGATCCTCTAAAACGAATGAAGTCTTATGCATCAGTCCCACCATAAATCCTTCCTTTGAATGGTCATAACTCTGCTTTCTACTGAAAGGAACTACAGCAGAAAGGTTATGTTTTAATAACCATGAGCTACGAGCAATACCTCAAAATTAAGAAGTGCTCTTTACATACTGTATATGATATTATTAAGTGGTTTTAAGATCAGTTTAGCAGTTTGAAATGGAATTCATTTGATGTTTAAAGCCTGGAACATATTTGGGAATAAACGTCAGTATGCTGCATCTTGTCAGCAGTTCCAGGAGAGGAGGATCTATAAGAGATGAATAATTGATCTCAACACACTGACACAGAAATAACTAAAGAAAATGTGAAATAATGATTTTGAATTTCTGCTTGCATTGGAGATGGGAGTATCTCAAATCCAGGACTTTTTAATTGTGTTTTTGTGTGAGCGTGTGGATTTGTACGGTGTATAGAGAGGAAATCAAGGACTTTGTTCATCTTTAAATTGCTGATTTGTATCTCCTTCTTCATCCAAGGTGTGTTTTGGAGGTCCCAGCTATATATTGATCAGCCACAGTTCTTGAAATTCAACATCTCCGTGCAGAAGGATGCTCTTGTTGGAGTCTATGGACGCAAAGGCCTGCCGCCCTCACACACACAGGTTGGTAACACAAACATAAGCACATGCTAGTGCATGCAAATAAAATGATGTGCTCATTTACGAATAGCTCCGGAAAGTTCATGGAGGCTACACTTTAACCAGACCTAGTTCTTCCAGCCTAAAGGCCGTTCCGACAGCCCCCCTCCTCTGTGATACCTGATGGCTGTGTAGCAGCTGGTCTCATGTCAGAATAAGTGCCACGTCATGTCTCCACAATCACACCAGATCTGACCTGCTAACATATCTGTCTCACTTTCAACATGGCACAAGTGTGAAATAAATGGAGTCAGATGAATGTAAAGCCTGCAGCGGCACGGTTAGACCTGGTAAGAAACATTGGTTAAATACATGGAACGTTAAAGACCAAGTTTTAAGTTATGAGGGGGATATAGTTCATATCAGATCCTCCAAAAAATAGTACAACTGTAATAATGCTTTATAAAGTAAAAATGCTTTATAAACAGTATGAAAGCAAATATAAAGTAGACCCAACTTGATGTCCAGCAATCATATGGTGCTCTGTTGGATTTGATATAATCATGTCAATATACCCTAACTTTAACAGATAAACGCTGCCAGCACTGTTGTGTAGTCAATGTCTTGGGCTTAAGTCACCAACAATATGATCCAGTAAAGGAATGGTTACGACTGTTCACAGAAGCTACTGTCAGTGTCTACTACTAAATAAAAACCTGTTAGTGGATTCAAACCGGCACAAGCCTCGGCAGAAGCAAGAGCGGTGTTTGCATCAGTCCCTCCGGAATGAACTCTTATCATATTTTAGGACACAGCGTTTCAGAAATCCTGTCTTCAACCATCCAGAATCCTCTGTCCTCTGATTTTACCAAACACCTAAAGTGATAAAAAAAAGATTCTGCCTCCCCAAATGTCAAGACCCCAAATCCCTCTTTCTACTTTGCAAGTGTGTCTAGGACAAGTGCTTAATGGATTCTTGGTTAATAATTTAGAAGATAAGCTCCTTACACAGCTAAAATACCATTTGACTAAACTTACATCTCTGTGTGATAATCATGTCTTCCATCAAGGGAATAATCCACTTATCTGTGAGAGACACACAATGCCCCCTATCACAGCTCAATGCTAGCACTTTCCATAATAGACAATGGTGGGTATGAGTGTGTGTGTGTGTGTGTGTGTGTGTGTGTGTGTGTGTGTGTGTGTGTGTGTGTGTGTGTGTGTGTGTGTGTGTGTGTGTGTGTGTGTGTGTGTGAGAGAGAGAGAGAGTCCTTGTTATAGTCTTCTCCATCAATCTCATCAAGCTTGTTTTTTTCTGTTAAGGAAAAAGTAGACATTTTGTTTGAACATTTTAAAATAGGAATTATGCTAATGAGCGCATAATAACATATGTTGCTAACTGCTGTTTAACTGAGTTTTATCATATTAAAATATTAAATAAAATAACTATCAGCACACAGACAGAATCAATTAACATTTATAAATAAAACTAAAGTCATAAGAACTATATAGTCAGCTAACTTTAACCCCATATTCTGAACCTCAGGAATTAAACTTTAAACATATATACCAAGAACACATTTCATGGAAATCCATTCAATAGTGATTAAGATATGGACCATATGGGTTCAATAAGTTGACAGATGTCGGAGATCAAAGGTCAGGGTTGCCATATTCCATAATGCTCCGGGTGTCATAAATAATCATAAGAAACTGAATTGAAATATGGCCAGTTGTTAATATGGACTGTTAGACTGACCACAGTTCCTTTATCTAGACCACTGTCTGGGATACTTATCTGTTTACCTTGAGGTACTTGTTCGTTTGTAAAATATATAATCCTAATGTTTTCTTGTGTATTTTTGTCTTTCAGTACGACTTTGTGGAGCTTCTGGACGGCAGCCGCCTCATTTCCAAAGACAAGCGGTCGCTCAGTGACACGGATGCAGGACATGCTCACGAGGAGGGGTCCGCAGGGGGGGCCCGACACACACGCTCTGTGAACGTGCACGGGGCTGGCTTCATCCAGTACCTGGACACGGGGATCTGGCACCTGGCCATGTACAACGACGGGCGCAACACAGAACAAGTCTCCTATAACACCATCGCTATAGGTGAGGGGGGGGGGGGGTGTTCACAGTGATGACTGAAAGAGTTACTGACTACACAGACAATACAAGAGAACGTTATTAATGTGGCAGCTTGTCATTACAGTAATTCACATAATAACTTTATAATTATAACACCAGACAGTGCAAAACAGACCCAGACCTGCTTCAGGATACCAACATGTTTTTTTGTTGCCTACATAATCTGCATTCACATTTATTTTGAATGAACATTAAATCAGCACTCTTAATTATCATAATGAAAACAAATATTTGTTCTAAAACAACCACTAGTATACACTGAAAGGCATAGTATAGTGTTATAATATTGTGTGTGTGTGTGTGTGTGTGTGTGTGTGTGTGTGTAGGTGTGTGTGTGTGTGTGTATATGTTTGTGTGTGTGTGTGTGTGTGTGTGTGTGTGTGTGTGTGTGTGTGTGTGTGTGTGTGTGTGTGTGTGTGTGTGTGTGTGTGTGTGTGTGTGTGTGTGTGTGTGTGTGTGTGTGTGTGTGTGTAGAGCCAGCAGTGGTGTGTAATAGAAAGCGAGAGCTTGAGCAGGAAGAAGGCAGCGCAGTAATTGGATGTTAGAAAGTGTTGATTGGACTGACTGGCTGTAACTATAGCAACCAGTGCTGGTATGGTGCTTGTTATTTAGAGTTACACATCCAGTCCACCCAATGCACTTACACCCTTAACTCACCTCTCTATCTCCCTTTCCCTCTTTCTCTCTCTCACTCTCACTTCATCTTAATCAGAGTCGATTATGGAGTGTCCTCAGAATTGTCATGGAAACGGGGATTGTCTCTCAGGAATATGTCACTGTTTCCCAGGATTCCTAGGGCCTGACTGCTCTCGAGGTAAACACACAAACACTATGCCACCTATAGATGGGAGACAACAATAGTTTCATCATGCCTAGAAGCTGCTCTGTCCCTTATTGCACCTCAAACAATAGTCAGAAGTAGTGACTGTTGCTGCTGCATTAAACACTCGTCCACCAGCAGACTGACCGGACATCCATCGCCTATTGATTTCAATTAAACCATAAATCCACGCCGATCATCGACTGTATTACCTACCAGTCACATGACAGCAGATGTTTGCACCCAAAAAGCGGTGGGCCATGACATAGAGGGAAAGTGCCCGGATGGGTTGCCTCTATAGAGAGGCAGTGACTGTTGGGAGAGTCATGTGTCCTCTGACTGATTGAAGTAGAGGATCTGTATCTGACGTGCTCCTCCCTGCAGCCGCCTGCCCGGTGCTCTGCAGTGGGAACGGCCAGTACTCCCGCGGCCGCTGCCAGTGCTACAGTGGCTGGAAAGGCACTGAGTGTGATGTGCCGGTCAACCAGTGCATCGACATCCACTGTGGAGGACACGGCATCTGCATCGTGGGAGCCTGCATCTGCAACACCGGCTATAAGGGCGATAACTGTGAGGAAGGTAAGAGTAAAGAACAGATGTTGTGAGATGATAACACCCTTCTAACACTGCTCTGCATCATGTTACATTTTAGTACTCCCAACTTAATATCCGGCAATCCAATTGTGTGTTGTTCATTGGCTTTTATAAAATAATGACAAATTGCCCTAGTTTTACCAGATTGATGAAGCCAGCACTGTTATGTATTCAATGTGTGAATAGGGCTTAAATCACCAAACGCTTCAAAAGGAGCAAACATGAAAAGACTAAAAAAGCTATTGCAGATCAGAGAGAATTCCACCTTGAGAAAGTGTGAAATAGATTCCATGGTAAAACTGACACTAAGATTAGATGTTGTGTGAGAAAGGACAATATGATCCAGTAAAGACATCGAGACAACTGTTCACAGAAGCAGGGAGTCTACTGCTAAATAAAAACCAGCACACAACTGTGAGGAAGGTTAGAATAAAGAACAGATATTGTGTTGAAGCAGATGTAAATACCATTTACACTGCTCTGCATCGTTTTACATCATGGATATTGGAAAGTGATTAAGACGTGACTACATGATCAAATATCACCATAAATATTTTATTTAGCAAACATTTATTGCTAAACTTTAGAAATACAAGCATCCATGCAATTTGAGATAATTGGATAATAGTTCATGATGGCTTTTACTTGCAGGGTTTAAAACATTTTTTAAACCATTATATTGTTCTTTACAACCGTACAGGACACTAAATGAATGTCTTGTACTGGATGGATAATTCAACTGTTTAGTTGTAAATAGTAGTTTTTGTGCAGATGTTGAGAGGACACAGGGTTTGATCTGGCCTTGTTTTGTGAATCCCCTCATGTTATTAACTCTGGACAAACATGTACTGTCCTCAGGTCCATGTACTGTACTGTCCTCAGGTCCATGTACTGTACTGTCCTCAGGTCCATGTACTGTACTGTCCTCAGTTCCATGTAATGTTCTCAGGTCCATGTACTGTACTCACCACAGGTCCATGTACTGTCCTCAGGTCCATGTACTGTACTCACCACAGGTCCATGTACTGTCCTCAGGTCCATGTACTGTACCCACCTGAGGTCCATGTACTGTACTGTCCTCGGGTCCATGTACTGTACTGTCCTCAGGTCCATGTACTGTACTTTCCTCATGTACTGTACTGTCCTCAGGTCCATGTACTGTCCTCAGGTCCATGTACTGTACTGTCCTCAGGTCCATGTACTGTACTGTCCTCAGGTCCATGTACTGTCCTCAGTTCCATGTACTGTACTCACCACATGTCCATGTACTGTCCTCAGGTCCATGTACTGTCCTCAGGTCCATGTACTGTCCTCAGTTCCATGTACTGTACTCACCACAGGTCCATGTACTGTCCTCAGGTCCATGTACTGTCCACAGGTCCATGTACTGTACTCACCACAGGTCCATGTACTGTACTGTCCTCAGGTCCATGTACTGTCCTCAGGTCCATGTACTGTCCTCAGGTCCATGTACTGTACTCACCACAGGTCCATGTACTGTACTGCAGGTTGAAGTCATTTTATAAAGTTTACAAGCAATAATCCCACTGACCTGCAGGACGTATCTGCTGACCAACCCTAGCTGCTGGCAGCTAGTTTGTTTAGACAGCATTACCACTAAATGCTAAATTAATTAACTCTAATCCATCTCTCTTTCACACACACACACACACACACATACACACACACAGTATATACACACACACACACATAGTCACTGTCAAACTGCTGACAGGTTTTTGGTTAAAATGGACTACACAACACAAATGTATTCTGAATTGTTCGATACTAATCTGCTATTTGCTGGTTGACACACACACACACACACACACACACACAGACGGCAATGAGAAGTTGAAACTCATCTTTATAAGGGTACACACATTCAAGTGTTTACATGCTGTGTACACAGACACACACACACACACACACACAGACAAACATATATCACAGGGGACAGTAACCAGATTAGTTTCAGATTAGTTCAATCCTCGATCACACTAATCCTTTGTGAGTGCGTATAAAAGACAATGTGTGTGTGTATGTGTGTGTGTGTGTGTGTGTGTGTGTGGGTGTGTGTGTGTGTGTGTGTGTGTGTGTGTGTTATGTTGAGACTCCTAAATTATTAATGATAGTAATTTGATTGTCATGTTTTTGAATGAAGCTTTCATGCTATATATTACTTTAGTATACAGCCACAAGGCATAATCACAGAAGAAAGGCCAGTGATTCTAAAGAGCAAGAAAGGAGAGGGGGGGGGGGCGGTTTTCAGTCCAAATTAATAAATTATTTACACAGAAGCCATACATTTCGATTGATTGTATATTTATTAAAGTATTCTAATGCATATGTGATTTTCTCTTTATTCAGAGAAAACCAGTAAAATAACAATCATCATAATCATCATCATCAATGTTCAAAATCTGTCAGTCTATCCATTTGTTTCCTGTGCTGTTTGTAACTGACTGCACAACAAAGAGACGTTCCACACCCTTATCAAGGAACACAGTCAAAGCTATGCTTGTGTGGCGCAGTGGGTTAATGCGCTGATCTTCGAATCAGAGGATAGCAAGTTTGAGTCCCACTGCAGTCAGCATGTCGTTGTGTCCCTGAGACACTTCACCCCAAATTGCTCCTGTGGGGATTGCCCACAGTATTGAGTATGTAAGTCGCTTTGGATAAAAATGTCTAACAAGTAACACGTAATGTAATGTAATGTAAGCCTTACTGAGGCAAACGGTAAAACTCAATCATGTCGTGGAAAGAACATTAATCACTAATGTTTAAGAACAGGTTTGATGATCTTTCTAGGTTTTGGAGTTTATTCCCCAGCAACTCCTTCACTTTAACAGCAAACGCTGAGCCTAAAGCAGCGGACACCTCAGAGAAGTGCATCTCAGTGGGTCTGAAGCAGTGTTGATCTAAAAAATATTGCATTGGATCAAGGTGACCACAAAAACACACTTTAACTTTTCTTCAACTCCATTTCTCCAAACTTAGTTTAAACCATAATGATGCTTATGGTTCCAAAGCTTTAACCATCCTAAAAGAAATATATCTTTGTGGAGCCTGAACAAATCATCTTGGACTTCAGTCTCGACTACAGTCAGAGTCTAAGCTTGTTCGCTGCCCTCTAGTGGACACAGATGTTAAATGTTAATGAGTGTGTGTATACCGTATAACCCCCTCTTCCTCTCTCTGCCTGCAGTGGACTGCATCGACCCCAGCTGCTCGGCTCACGGTGTGTGTATTCACGGAGAGTGTCACTGTCAGCCGGGCTGGGGGGGGGCCAGCTGTGAGATAGCTAAGGCCATGTGTCCTGATCAGTGCTCGGGCCACGGCACTCACAACGCAGAGACCAGCACCTGCAGCTGCGACCAGAACTGGACCGGGCCCGACTGCTCTCTAGGTGTGTTACGCGTTCAATGTCTGTCAGTGTGAAGGACCTCTTTCCATTTGGCTCATTTCTTATAACATCTACATAGATACATAGATACTTTATTCAGCCACAATTGCAAAAACATTTTGTCCCAGCAGCAGTGTTGTTGATCATTACACAAGTTACACATATTTAAAAGATACAATAAGATCAAATGTAATACAAATACAAATGTAAAATTAACATTAGCAGCAAACATACTCCTTCACAATAGAAAGGACATATATCACTAGAGTAAATCAATAAAACACAACATAACGTAAACAATTGAATAAATTGAGTACTCAATATAACACTATACAATCTCACAAAGCCACAGAAATAGTGGCGTAACTATCGACAGTGCAGCTGGTGCAACGCACCGGGGCCCAGAGCCGGCCAGGGGCCCATGCAAAAAAGAAGATTCTTTTTTTTAATTCTTTTTTTTTTTATATATAGATTTTTTTTGGTGGGCCCCAATGGCATTGACCGGTTCACGCAGTCTTCAAAGTGACCAAGCAACCTAAATGTATTTGTAATTTGTCTGTCCAATGACCTTGCTCCCTTTCATGTCATGTGATACCTTGCGTGACGAGCGAACCGTTTAATCAACCTCAAAAGTTATAGGTACTGTAGCTAGCAGCAGCAAGTTTGGCAGCATTATAAAAAATGTAATAGCTTGCATTTATAATGTACAGCAAACCAAAGCACAAGAGCGGCGCTCAAAAGAGAAAGGACAAGAGAGAACAAGGAGATGTAATGGCTAAACTGACGAAATTAGACCCTTTTTTTTGTCATACATCGTCCTCGAAATCTCGATTAATTCTGTGAAGTGATTGTGTGATTAGTTCGCTGTGCCGTTGTCAGGCTGTGGTCGTCTGAGGCCAGGGCAGGCTGTGGTGGTCTGACGCCGGGGCAGGCTGTGGTGGTCTGAGGCCAGGGCAGGCTGTGGTGGTCTGAGGCCAGGGCAGGCTGTGGTGGTCTGAGGCCAGGGCAGGCTGTGGTGGTCTGAGGCCGGGGCAGGCTGTGGTGGTCTGAGGCCAGGGCAGGCTGTTGTGGTCTGAGGCCAGGGCAGGCTGTGGTGGTCTGAGGCCAGGGCAGGCTGTTGTTGATAGCCTACATGTGGCGCTTATGACTGGTTGTGTGTGTCCGTCCGTGTGTGAGCGTATCAGCGTGCGCTTATGTTTTGGGCGATGTGGGGGGGGGGCCCCAAAACAATATTTGCACCGGGGCAAATCACAACCTTGTTACGCCACTGCACAGAAATATATAGAAATATACTACAATGATACACATGTTTTAAGCATTTGTTCGAGCAGCATCCCAGCTAGTTTAAAATAGTTGATATAGTGCTTTACAGAATCATTGAGAGTATAAGGAAGAGCAGGATCAGCGCTAAATAAAACAAAAAGCATTCACGGAGCAGAACATAATTAAGAGAACAGTGTTCATTATGCGAGCCCCTAGGAACAGCCATAAAGATGGCAGACATGGCTGGTGAAACAACTGAAGACTTCAGGCGAAGACCATTTGACAAAAACATAATTCTAAGGTGTGACATAAAGAACTAAAGTGTTATAGCTGGGCCAGGAAAACCTTGCTTGAGGACATCAAACTTCCACTTGTGAGTAGGTGCAAGGTCAGAGACAGCGCTGGGGGCTGAAACACGTTAAGGCCAGTTACACCCTTACCATCTCCACATCCATTTATAAACTAACCTGCAGCCAATGAAGCCAACATAGGAGTATTATGGGCTCAAGATGACTTACAGTGTGTGCCCCCTGCTGTGGTCGCTGCTCCTCTCCACAGAGGAAGAGCCAGCACAACAGTCTGGCTGATGCATGTTGAAGGTCTTTGTAGATGAGTTAGATCAAATGGTTCTTTTTCAAGGGAAGCAATACTAGAAGCTAACTGAGAATCCATTTAAAAACCATAACTTACAAACTAATCAGATGAGGGATTGAAGTGCAGGGGGTGAGGTGGGCAGGGCTAATGGGCGACAGGTGAAACTAATAAGACCATGACAGACTGTCTAAAGAGGCTGGAAAACACGGAGAGAGGAAGGAGCTGATTGGCTGGAAGACCAATGACACTGATTCAGAGGAGGTGTATAGATGGGCAGCACAGAAACACAAAGAAAAAAGTAGAACCAGCAGGCTTGGGGAGTAACGGATTACATGTGACGAGATTACGTGAAAGAAGTAATCAGATTGCTAGATTTTGATATGAAATATCTTGGTTACTTCATTTCTAAGGTTACATTGTTACATACACTTAAGTAAAACATCTAATTGTTATTTATTTGCTGTTGTTTTTATTTGCATTGCATTTAATATAGAAGTAATCCAAAGGTAACGGAATGTAATCAGGTTACATTACTTTGATATTTTGAAACACAGATTAGGTTACTGATTACATTTTTGACTTGTAACTACAGCTCTGGAAAAAGTCCCCTGCAGCATTATGAGTTTATCTGGTTTTATAATTTATAGGTATGTGTTTGAGTAAAATGAATAAAGTTGAACACACACTGGAATGTAATGGCTGCTATACATGTAGAGATAGAGATTTCATAAACTTTTTTTTTTCAGAGCTCTAGTTATTGTAACGTATAACATTTTTTAAGTAAACCTCCAAACATTGAGTACCAGGCATGACACAACATGAGAATACTTTAAGGTCAGAGAAAGATCATGGTGACGGTTAAAGGAACTCAACGTTCACCATCAGTAAGGAATGGATAACAAACAAGGGAAAAGAGAAAACACGCATCCACACTGATCTCCTCCCTGAAGGGGAAAGTCACAGTATTTGTGACATTAAAATATGTTGCATATGTTTTCCGTCTTGGCTCCTCTGATATGAGTCATAATTTACACTGCTATAAGAGGTTGCTTGTCGGTAAACGTTTGCATAAGTTGTTTTTTGGTTGTTTGAACCAATGGCCAGTGTTATCTTTGTCCTGCAAAGGACAGTCTCTTATTCTGTGGTGTGGGGCTGCAGAAGGGAAGATAATGAGAGGGAGAGAAACTGAGACGGAGAAGACAAGTGACAGCATTGGAGCTGAAAAAGAGGAGGGATAGAGAAAGTTGGAGGAGGAATGCAGATCAGTAGCATATGGCTTGACAGGAGAGCAGTTTGTGTGTGTGTGTGTGTTCTCACTTCTGTCTGTGTTGCCGTTTATGAAGGGCCGTGTAGGCCAAAATTCAAACTAACCTCGCACACACACTACTGAAAACATCTGGCCTTGCACACACACTACTGAAATACTCTCACATTCACTGGTGAACACCTCACACACACACAACTGAAAATTAACCTCACACACACACTATTGAAATACTCTCACATTCACTAGTGAACACCTCGCATATACAACGGAAAATGATGTCCTTTGTCCTGGCCTGTTCTTTATCTTGTTATTTGTCTTAAACATGCAAACACACTCACAACCACACACTCAGATTGGTACAATCCTGACAGTAGTGATGCATATTTTAAAATGCATTTATATACTTTTGTTTATAATGCTTCTTTAGAATGCTTTTCAATGTACAGTATTGGTGTTCCCCAAAGCAATCGATGCAGGCCGTACTGCAGGTACCATTGAACTTGTTTGCATGTGCATTGATGTTTTCTTTCTTTCTCCTACAGAGGTGTGTGAAGTGGACTGTGGCAGCCATGGCGTGTGTTACGGCGGTGTGTGTCGATGCGAGGAGGGCTGGACAGGAAGTGTGTGTGACCAGAAGGCCTGCCACCCACTGTGCAGCAAGAACGGAGTGTGTAAGGAGGGCAAGTGTGAGTGTGACCAAGGATGGACAGGGGAGCACTGCAATATTGGTGAGTAGATCATTCACACACACACACACACACACACACACACACACACACACACACACACACACACAACTTAGATGTCACTCAGTATACACAAACATGGAGTTTATTCCTCCACATGCAAGCATTTGACTTGTCACTGGTTTCTGGATGTGTGTGCTCTGGTCCTTTGGGAATCCAGATTGCACTGTAAAGGGAATACAGTTCAACTATAATCGAGCATTGCTTGATGACTCACTTCCTTTAGTTTTCAGTTGTCCACGGTCACATGGCTGATCATCACCACCACTAAACTAAAGGTGGCACATTTTTTTAGCATGATGATTTTTAGTGGTTGCATTAAGTCACATGTTTGCAACCTCTGTTTTTATAGAAACTTCAGACATTCAAACGTGGGGTATTTAATGCAGGCTATTTACTGTGAGGTATTTACTGTGTACACTCCTTCAAGAAACCTAAAAAACAGACAGTTTGTTAGTGGATGCACCAACCCTTCTTTAGTGATAGGACTTTCTGAACCCATGACAGATATATTACAGTCTCTGTTCTTTATAGCTGCTGCAAGAATGTGATAAGTGGAAATGTTGCTGCTAATTACATGGGTATGCCAGCTTGTATTGATTATCAATGTCTTCCAATAACACTCGAGCTACGACAGTTTGGTAAAAAGGAGATCCAGGTTGTGTTCATAATCACTCAAGCTTGAAACAAGTGAAAACAAGGATAATCCTGCGTTTGTTGATAGGAAGCAACACTTTGTAATGTTGTTATGAGCAGTGGCGAGCCGTGACTTTTATACCTAGGCCCTAATCTATCGATTAGATTTATGATTCGAAAATGATAAAAGTAGGGTAGACATGTGGATATTATCCAGCCGAACAAAACGTGCATTTATCTAACAGGTTCGTTTTCCACAGACCTTATTTCGAGCTATTTTCCAAAACCCTATGGAGAAATCCCGTTGCTTGTTGTCGAGGGAACCAGCAGCTTACTTCCTGGTTTTAGGTCGCGTCACTGCACCACTTGCATAAACTTCACAGCGGGCGGAACTTGTCATAAAGTCCGCGAAATAAAACCCACCCATTTAGAGGGAAGATATGATTGGTCAATTGTACTGTCATTTGACATTACTCTCTCGTGGAGTTACTATAGCTGAGCCCTTTGTGAATTCATAGCTGGACCACCAATCACCTCCTGTCCTCAGATAACTCGCAGAGACGAGCTTCTTTCATTTAACCTTTCACATTCAAACAGAAACTGAACAGGCAGATTCGAAGGATTTCTTTCTTTGGAAATGTTATTTTAAATAAAATTAAATCAAGTTATTTTGGTAAAACTAATGAAAAATATTACTAAAAAAATAATGTATTTTTTTTTTTAATGTTTTCAAATATTATTTCTTAGAATATCTTAGGCCCTCAGAGAGGGCCTAGAGGGCCCTCTCTGAGGGCCTAGAGGGCCCTGACGGCTCGCCACTGGTTATGAGTGCCTGTAACTGTTGCTTCAAAATGTATATTAATACAACCTTATAATGAAAGGTTAGTCTCAAACTCACTATCCTCTTAGCTCCCAGCTCCTCAGCCAGGATATTTTGATCTGCTTAATGCAGTGACTGCTGTTTGCTGCTGGGCTGGTCATGTACCATCAGAGCCTTTTCACTAAGACAGCTGCCGGCTGCTGCTTGAAACAAAGTATGATCAGTATTATGAGAGCACTGTTCTGAACCCAAACAGTAATGTTTTTGCTGTGAATTCAAAACAACCAGCTGAAAGACAAGCGAGATTAACAGCTTTGAGGACTCTATTACGGACATAAATGATGTCATAAGAAGATATTTTTTCCAGAGAGAATAAAGCTGGTGCTTTAGAATGAACGATAACATCTTTACTTTAAAAGTAAACCAGTCAAGAAGAGCTGGTTCTCAGGGTTGATAGAAGGTGTGTTGTAGCAACAGTACTGTAAAAAGGATTGTCATTTTAAGTGAGTAACCATGGTGACTTGAAAACCCCCTTCCTCTTGGGATGTAACAGTCAAACATTGAAACATGATATGTGGGCCAAGCAGACCACCAAACCAGCTGAAGTATTGCTGGGAAAGATTTGCAAATTGGTTTGGGTTATTTAGACACACACACACACACACACACACACACACACACACACACACACACTTAGAGCATAACAACAGTGCGATCAGGGGAAATCCTCTGCTGGTCCAGCAGCTCTGCATTGGACAGACTGTCCTCTCTACCATCACATTTACATCTCGTTACAGAGACCTAACTGTAGAATTATTTCCACATTCATTAATTGGCTGTCTTTCTATTTCAGCGTGTGCTTTTAGACTATATCATTCTAGTACTTATGAGTGCTCTCAGAGGAATAAATCAGAACCTCTTGATCTGTCTTTATTTCTCTGTTCTTGTCGTTAACATGTCTACCTCTCTCTGCTCTTCATTCATTGTGATCAGATGATCACTGGCGCTGTTACTGAGTTTTTAACTCTACTCCTGCCTATTTTTCTGGACTAAACGCTATTTTTCTATCCATCTGTTCTTCTTTTCCCTCCTCCCTTAAAGCTCACAACCCGGACATTAGAGTGAAAGGTACTGTGCTCTTTTCTCTTCTCCTCCTCATCATGCGCTTTCTTTTTCATCCTTTCTTCCTTTGCGTTTCTTTATGTTCTGTGGAGCTGTGGCTGCTTCAGAGGTTATTTTATTCACTTTGGAGATCCCAAGTCTGTTTATTTTCCTCCCATTCTCTCTTTCATTTGGCCAGATAACATGCACTATTACTGTCGCTTTGAACATTTCATGATTTGAATATTGACTTGTTGATGTTTCAGATAAAAAACATTAGACCTGGAAAATATATTTGTTTTACTTGTTTATTTTGGTACGTACCTCCCAAGAAGCTTCACTTTTTGAAATGCTGGGATGCCTTGTAAACGAGATGATACATCTCATGGGTTTATAATTCTAGACTGAATCAACACTGTTTTTGTCATCAACTTGAATGCTTAGTTCTGCCTGCTAAATCTTTTTATAAACCTAACTATATTAGCACTAAATTGATCTTAAGCTCAAAAATGTGAAAGAAATATCGGTCAAAATTGGACGGAGTCTTGAAATGAGGAATGCTGACCTCCACTGTTAGATTTCTAGCTTTTATTTTTATGTAATTGCTACTGCAATTCAAATCAAATCATATAACAGGGCAGTGATCCAGTTTCTAGTATGTTGCTAGATGAAAACAGGGGAAATTAAGCATTAAACAGAACCGGTACCAAAGATAAACTCTTTAAAATAAATAAATGTCTTCCAAAAACAACTTAAACTGCTATTGTTGACTTATTCCCTTGCATATTCCGTGGGTTTGACATTTTAATAGTGGACATTCTTAGCGGCTTGGGATAGTCAACACATAATCTTACTTTTAAAGACAAGCTGAGAACAAGCAGACAAATCTAATATAGAGGTTTCTGATGCAGACGTGAAACTCCTGGCTGTGCCTCAGGCTTAGTTCTCCTGTAAGCTGCTTCTGTCTCTGCACACCGCGAACTCCGACATGTGTGTGAATGGATTTAAAACCATCATCTGACTCAAACAGTCGGCTTTTGTACTAAAGATGTCAGTCATATGTGTTTTTCATAGGACATTTTAGTAATTAAAAGTATTTACACAATTGCAAAAAAATGGTTATGCACTTTGACAGTATTAAAGCTGATTTGAAGCTTTTTGTATATTCACGATAAAGAGCTCTATTATACTTGCTCAGAGGCACAGTATTATTGGGAAATAAAGTCTTCTTTCACCTCATGTTCTGGATACAGTTCCAGTTATATAAGCTGGTCAAGGTTTGGGCTAGATTCCAAGACGATATCTTCATAATTGACCTTCTTTATTGCAATGCATCCTGCTCATAAGTGCTTGAGACAAAGGACTTTTCTAAGCCTAGCTTTGTCAACTGTTCAGGATAAAGAAGACATGATACTATATCAATACTGTATCACCTGACACATCATTTAGATTGAAAGATTTGACAAAAGCCCAAAATAGGTTCAATTTTGAGTGGTTCAAATATCCATGTTTGCTCCACTAATCATCCTTTTGAGATGGTTGACATTGTGGTCAAAAAAGAAGAAGTCAAACACCCTGCTTGTTGAGAAAAAATGCTGGATCCTACGCTTCCCATAATGCAACTAAATAGCACCTTTGCTCTTTATTGCAAGTTACGTCCTACATCTTTAAAACGCCACGCCCTCATTCAGACAGTTTTCTTCAATCCATCATCTAGTGGTCATTAGAGGAACTGCAGCTTTGGACAGCGTGCTTGCTATTTCTTTTAACAGCAAACTACCGTTTAATTTGTCCAACTTTTTTTGACGGCAACTGTATTTTTTTCCAGCCAGGTGAGCAGCTCTCCCTTGAAAAAGAGATCGTTGATCTCAATGGGATTTCACCTGGTTAAATAAAGGCTACAAAAAAAACTAATTATTTTGTGAATGGTGCAAGATCACAAGCTCTATTAATTGTGATTTTATTAAAACATTTTAAGCTGCCTTTTGTACCTTAACCTATTGTGTGATTGAAACGTGAATGAAGACAGGTGTAAATGGAGTGATAATGTTTACTGTGTGGAGGTTCTGCTGCTGTGTCTCTGTGTTATTGCCCCCCCCCAGATCCCAGCTCTTTTTCCTCTCCTCTTCCTTTGGCTGCCATTTTCATCAGGCCATCACAGAGAGTATATTTGGCATTGCTGCTTTTGTTTCGATTTACTTTTTTCCCTAATTTTCCTCCCTCTCTCCCTCGTGCCCTCTCCTATTCTCAGGATATAAAGGTAAATCATGCCAAAGATTTAATAAAGGCCTCACTGTCCCAAAGTACAACCACCTCACACTCTGCTTTGTCAACTCAAACTTCCTTTGATTCTGATTTATTCCATTCCATTTGATTTTTCCTGTATTTCTGTATTTAAATGCTCAGTGTTTTGTATTATCTTCTTGCTTTTCTGCCACATCATTTTGTTCCTGTCACTGATTTTAACAGACAAAGCGCAGACATACAGATGAAGACACACGCAACATACTCAAAAAAATGGAAATGCTCGCACGCACACAAACAAGCAGACACAAAGCTGAAGTGTGAATCCTGTTGTCTTGCATCCAGCCTGATATAAATGTTTGTGTGAAGTAAACCAGCTGCTGTTCCTCTGTCTATCTCCACCTTCCTGTCTCCATCTTATTTGTCATCTTTCCCCCTCCTTTCCACCTCCCCTCCATCTCTCCCTCCATGCCTCGTCCTGTCTCTCCAGCTGGGCTTTGCTTGGTCCCGACACTCACCGTTCTTTTATCAGATTGCCGGCCTCACAGGCATAAAGTATAGTGTTGGGAGGCATGCAGTCCTCCCTATACTTTGTGCGCTCTGTACCTGTTTATCTGTCTCCCTGTTGTGTTTTCACATGGATTTTAACCTGTGGTCTGTTTAGTATTTTCGGATTAATTGAACAAGATTAAAGGAATCCATATTTGTGAAACAGGAAGGGCTTCCTTTTTAACCCTCCTGTCGTGTTGGGGTCAAATCTAACCGATTAACTACTTTCATTAATCATAAATATTGTGTTTTACATTTGATCTCTTCAAGGTCTTATGCTATCCTCCACAGTAGACCTTTGAACATATAAAATACTGATCACCACTTTCATTTCATTTTGAGTGGTTTAGTCCACTTTGTAACGCCTATGGTGTTCCCTGTCAAAAATGACCTCCATATGAAATGAATGGGTAACCCTAGATTATGTTCATCCATCAGATAGTACACACACATACCGATAAAATGTAGATTTTTTAAAATACATTTTCAGAGTCTATTCTTCGTATATTCGCTGCAGTGATACATGTAAACCAGTCGGCTGAGACATTGTTCACAGTTTAAAAGGGTGTTCAATAAAATGTGGTGATGATTAAGGGTTTATTAATGTAAGAGCAGTTAAAAAAGACCTCAAATCTCAAATCAAATCTGAGCAGGCACACCAAAGTAATGGGGAGAAACGAACACGACAGGAGGGTTAAAAGAAGCTGGGATCATTGTCAGCGAGCTGGTTGTTATATTCTCCTTAGATCATGGTTTGACTTCACTTGGACAGACATCTTAAAAAATGATACAATTTTCAGAAGGTTTTGCTTTCAACTTCAGCGTCTTCTTTGATTGTATACCCTGTTTTTCATCCCCATATTATGCAACAATAACACATTTCTTTGTTTACAGAGGAAAAAAAAGATTTTGAATTGATTTCTGATTGAAGCCACGCAGGACACAGTAACCATTTTGGCTGTAGGCGCTCTTAGCGGTTCATGTGAAACTACAACGTGCATTTCACCGAGGGCTGACTCTCTGTCTGTCTGTCAGTCTTTGTCTCACATGTGGGTCAATGTGTTGATCTGTCTTATTTGTCTATCAATCTGTCTTTCAGTCTGTCAATTCATCTGTTGGAGAACGTTTTATCACACAGGGCCAAACACCTTTACACATCAGGATTGAACTAATATGGGTCTTTGGTGGTGGTGGTGGTGGTGGTGTATTTGGACTGGAGCTAGGATTCTGTTTGGATACAAATAAAAACTCATGCCAAAAGACAAGGATTGAGTTTTTCCTTGTGTAGTCTTATGAGGTGAGAAAGCTTCTGAAACAGCATTCAGACCTTTACATGGGGTAATACATCTCTTATAATAATGTAAACTGAGGTCTTATCCGAAAAGTTGTTCAGGTGACTACAGATTACATTTTTCATCAACGGCTGAGATAAGCTTGATTATTTCCAAATAACTCTAATCTTAACACACACTCACACACCACTTACAAAATCAATTGTGCTGTTTAGTTGGCACAGACGTTCATGATTCTTGAAGAAAGCCCATATAAACTCCCAGTGCAACAGTTCCACAAATTACAAAAAAAACAAGTAGACATGATGGTTATATTGATGATAATGAAATGAAGCTGTTACAGTACTCCGAAGAGTTAGACTTCTCCAATAGAAGTTAGACATTTGCACAAAAATGAAGACTGACATGTTAAGCATTTACGTCCAGATGTCTCTCAACTCAACATGTGTTCAGACAGAAAGCAAAGCAAATTTGGCCTTGCATCATTTGATAAATAAAGGCAACAAACAATTTGCAAGAATTGACTGCTGAACAGCTTGTGTTGATTTGCCACAAACAGCCACTGTACCAACTCCCCAGATGTTAGCTGTGAAATGGCCAACAGCGGACACACCGACTGTGTGTGAGGCAGTGTGTGTTCAGCTCAGATCCTTTAGTTATTCTCATTATTCCTCTCTGCTTTTTCCATATTTTCTGTACGTTTATGACATACATAACGCTCCAGGAGTTATGTGAATTCTTCAAAAATAACAAATTGTGTCTAATTATGGAATGTTTCCATTGAATTTACAATTGCAGCATCTGTAAATGTTGATGTTCTGTCACAATATTAGACTCAGTTGTTTGTGACACTTGTGTCTATAGAACAGATGTGCTTTAGATGTTATCAGTGAGACTTCAGAATCAGAATACCTTTATTAGTCCCACATTTACGTAGTTACAGCAGAAGAAAGAGCCACAGACAGCTTAATGTTACATATGTTACATGCATTAAAAAGTACTCAGTTATGATATAATAAAAAATATAAAAAATATAATGAAGAAATAAAAGGTTACATAATTATCAAAATACACATCCTTTAACAGTTATTAGGATTTAGCAGCCAGGTATATATAGCACAGTTTTAACGGCATATATATGAGGCAACGTAACAGCTAACGTCTCATACGTGATCCTAACCATATTTTTGCAATTCAAGGACTTTTGAAACACTTCCATTGCACAGCAGTACCTGCAGCTGCTGGGTCGCTTACACTACATTGTAGAAAATTGTTTATTTTAGCCAAAATGTGAGACACATTAACCCTACTTAAGATATTAAAATGTGTACCTTTTGGGGGAAATACAGTGGAGGAAATAAATGTGTGATCCCTTGCAGATTTAGTAAGTTAGCCCACTTACAAAGAAATGAACAGTCTATACTTTTAATGGTAGGTTTATTTTAACAGTGAGAGTAAGAATATTAAGATGCTCAGTTTCTTACTCGTCCTGTGATGGTCTCAGTGCTGTTTCAGAGGCGTCTGCAAGCTCAGATGATGCATTTCTGCAGTGAAAATATAAAACACATTGTTAAAGCTCATCTTTCAGTACAATACCATCAACACATGCCTTTGATATTGGTTGAAGCCTAGTTGGAACCTGATGGCCAGCAACCCCCTCCCCCCTCCGCTCTAACTTCTCTAACTGTGTGTTTGCCCCCGCTCAGAGGGGTGTCCCGGTCTCTGCAACAACAACGGACGCTGCACTCTGGAGGCCAGTGGATGGCACTGCATCTGCCAATCAGGGTGGAGAGGGGCCGGGTGTCACGTAGCCATGGAAACACTCTGTACGGATGGCAAGGACAACGAAGGAGGTATGTGGTGTGTGATTGATGGTCTGACATGGGGTAAAAACAAAGACAACAAATATCTGGACGTCGCAAGAACTTTCTTTACTGTCCCACCATTGTGCAATCGCCCACGATTGAATGTGCCCCCCCCTGCAGATATGTAGTGACATACTGACAAAAATAATAAGCCACCTGCAGCACCAACTGAACCCATCCTCTCACTGGAGTCAAAGTAAGACACCAAAATATAAATGACCACATTAGCATATGTATGGTTAAGTCTGATAGATGTGCTAGTAAGCAAAAGAGTACCTACCTAAATCACCTATACGCCGATGTCATCTTATTTTGGGTAAATAATAAGGAACATCAGATGCAAAATCCTTTTGAAGCGCTATTCCTTTAAATACAGAGCCAGTGTGGATTCAATGCATCCTAACCAACAATGCCATGTCGACTCTTAAAAAATAAATAATAAAAAAGGCAAAAGAATGAAATGTACTTATAGACATAGGCCAGAAATACACACATGCACAAACACATGCATTGATGGAGTCATATCAGAGCAAAGGCTGTTGGGGTTTCGGTGCTTTGCTCAAGGATACTTCGGCACTGCCCAGGAGGTGAACTGGATCCTTTACAGCTACATTTCATTTTGTTGGTCTGTAGAGAGACTTGAACCTGTGACCATTCGTGACCATGTGCTTCCCAAGCCACGCCCCTACTCACTGAGCTACTGCCTGCCTGAACAAAACCTTATTGATCATCGTCCGATTGATTCAACAAAAACACTGATTTGCTCTCCCTTAACAATCCACTATAAAAGGAGCTTTACTGTTGACTATCTAAAAGAAGTGAAAATGATGCATCTTAATGATGGGCTGGCTCATCTGCTGCCTCCTGCTGAGAGCTGCTCACTGGTGGGAGCGAACCTGCAGAGGGTGTTAACGCACTGCACACACACTGTATACACACACACTGCTGCTCCTCAGCAATGCACAACGTTAATATGAACCTTGATGTGGCAGTGGAAATTCTGAACACCAATCAGGAGCGGCTCTTTCAAGTGTAGTAAACGAGCTCCAGTGTTCAAAGGCTCCTGCAATGCTTTAAATAGAAGCTGTAGAGAAAAGGAAGCTCTGAAGCAGCACAGTTTCAAACAAGTAACAACAATAATACTCTGCTCTCATATATTCTGGAGGGAAACCTCTGAATTCAAAACATTCCATGGAAATAGTCAGAGTAAAACCTGTTTATAGAAAGCGCCAAACACCAGCTATCTGCAGTTTCACCAATGAAGATACAGTGTGAAACCATAGACCTGAGACACAGGAGTGTGTGTGTGTGTGTGTGTGTGTGTGTGTGTGTGTGTGTGTGTGTGTGTGTGTGTGTGTGTGTGTGTGTGTGTGTGTGTGTGTTCGACCCTTCAGAACGTTGGGACTGAAAGAACGCTCATCCAGTTAGACATTTCATTTATGTAATTAGTCCTTCATTGCCATTGCTATAAATCAACATGTTATTCTTGAGATGAATTTGGTGTCTACTGTATATATTAGAAATGAAAAATATTATTAAAGGAATAGTGCATGAAGTTTATCAACAATATTTATGTATTCTGTATATGAAATGTGAGTAATATCTAATCTTGTGTGTGTGTGTTTCAGATGGCTTGTCTGACTGCATGGATCCAGACTGCTGCCTGCAGCCCTCCTGCCAGAGCCAGTTATACTGCAGAGGGTCTCCTGACCCGGGGGAGGTGCTGAGCCAGTCCCCGTCCTCATTGATTCCTCAGCAGGTAAGGAGCTCCATTCAGAAATAAAGTGAAAGTAAGAACGTGACACAAATACTTGGACTCAAATGCACTATTTAGGACAAGGTTTAAAAAAGTCTATACTTAAAGAAGAAACAAAGTACAACAAGAAAATCTCTCTTCTAAGAAGCGCAAAATGTAGCAAGAGCAAAATGCGTAAAACCTATAATTAAATAATCTTGACTATTGGCTTGACAAAGGGAGACGAAGACAATATATACAATAGGTAAGGGGACACAGGTTGCAACAATCAAGGGAAGGGCTGCCGATCTCACTGGAGGGAAAACCCACAATGGCAGGAAGGGCTCTGAAAGAGAAAACAGCAAGTGACTGTCACTTAAAAAGTGAGCAATGAGACATGACTTAACATAAACCTATATCTAAACATAGACTATAAACTAAACATGAAACATGTAACATAAACCTGATAAATAACTTAACATGAAATGATTAAATAACAAAACGTGACGTGATGTTACACAATGTTACTGTCATTCCCATGTACGAACACACAGCACTTTTCAGTACAGCAACAGATTCCAGTGAGGTATTAAAGGAAGCAGCATCAGTCCATCGGTTTACTTCTTTTATTTCCTCAGGCTGCCAGGTCTTTCTACCAGCGCATCCACTTCCTGCTGGGTGCTGAATCCACTCACGTCATCACTGGAGACTCTCCGTTCAATAAAAGGTAATCATGTCTTCTTTAAAAAAGAATTACTTCTACAAACACTGTTTTCCTTAAAGTGGCATCATTAATAATGTGTGTCTTATTTTGATATATTGATTGTTTGACTCTGCCTGAAAATTGTTCTGCTGTCAGATGTAACATTCATGAAATATGATTGGAGAGAAAGATAAGGGTGCAGTCTGCAACAGATACAGATTGAAAGGCAGAGCTACTGACAGCAAAGAAACATGACTGCAGTTCTGTTCAGCCATTTTTTTGTCACATTTGTCATGCTTTCCTGAATGTTTCATAAGAGCAGAGGGCCAAAACCCTGCAGTCAAAATGTCCTGTATTTCCATAATGGAATGGGCCTTCCACCCTGTAATAAAAATGTTTTATTAGACCTCAAAACAGTTTATTGCCAAATAGGTTTTCACCTATTATAAAAGAAAATATAAAATATATTCTTAAAAACTATTTTCGAACAAAATGTTTCCATGAAACATAAATATACATTAAAGGAAATAAAATGAGAATATAAAAACGTACTGCAAACAAATGATGCAAATATGTGAATTTAAAAGTGCATAATTATCAGAGAAATGTGCATCACAACCTTGAATTAGCATCTGACTTCATGAATCAGGCTCTTTAGCCAGTATTGGTATTACTTGTATGGCTGGACTGAGAGAGAAGCCAGGTTTTGGTCAGTTTTATGTGAGTTTTATACAGTTAAAGGAAGTCTATATCTAATTTCCTAACAAGAGCTTATCAGCATAATTTTCAAAATGTATTCTTAATTATTCTTGTATTAGATCTCTTCACGCAGAAATAATTGCATTGTGTTTGAGAATATTTGACTCAAAAGGCTATAAAACCACCAATACATTCAGCTTGCATTTATAATTTAGTCTAATTTTTAATTGTATTTATTTGGTGTTTTCAATTGACTTTTGTGATCTGGTCAGATATTAAGCTGTTGGACTGCAACATTCAGGACTGATGTCGACGTGATTGAACCGTTTAATGGAGGCGGTTAGTGAAATGAGAAAGTTAATGAACCGTGAGATTTGTTGTACAGATCTCCTAAGTTAACTTACCGACATGCACGTCTTTTACATGGATGTATACCCTACAGTATAGCCAGGGGTGGTGAATGAGAATACATGTCAAAACCAACAAAAACACAGATACAGAAATATTCAACTTGACCCATGATAAGGATGGGGAGTAGGGGATATGTAATAAGAAAAAAAAGTAATTATTAGATTATTGTCTAAGTAGCATGCTGTGAGTGCTGTTGTACTGTAGTCACAGTGATGTACAGAGTCACAGTGTACAAAGTCACAGTGTACAGAGTCACAGTGATGCAACAGAGTCACAGTGATGTACAGAGTCACAGTGTACAAAGTCACAGTGTACAGAGTCACAGTGATGCAACAGAGTCACAGTGATGCTACAGAGTCACAATGATGGTACAGAGTCACAGTGTACAGAGTCACAGTGTAGCGAGTCACAGTGATGCTACAGAGTCACAATGATGGTACAGAGTCACAGTGTAGCGAGTCACAGTGATGCTACAGAGTCACAATGATGGTACAGAGTCACAGTGTAGCGAGTCACAGTGATGCTACAGAGTCACAATGATGGTACAGAGTCACAATGATGGTACAGAGTCACAGTGATGGTACACAGTCACAGTAATGCAACAGAGTCACAGTGATGGCACAGAGTCACAGTGATGCCACAGAGTCATAGTGATGCAATAGAGTCACAGTGATGGCTACAGAGTCACAATGATGGTACAGAGTCACAGTGTACAGAGTCACAATGATGGTACAGAGTCACAATGATGGTACAGAGTCACAGTGATGCCACAGAGTCACAGTGATGCAACAGAGTCACAGTGATGGCTACAGAGTCACAATGATGGTACAGAGTCACAGTGATGGTACAGAGTCACAGTGTACAGAGTCACAGTGATGATACAGAGTCACAGTGATGGTACAGAGTCACAGTGTACAGAGTCACAGTGATGGTACAGAGTCACAGTGTACAGAGTCACAGTGATGATACAGAGTCACAGTGAAGGTACAGAGTCACAGTGTACAGAGTCACAGTGATGATACAGAGTCACAGTGATGGTACAGAGTCACAGTGTACAGAGTCACAGTGATGGTACAGAGTCACAGTGTACAGAGTCACAGTGTACAGAGTCACAGTGATGCTATAGAGTCACAGTGATGTACAGAGTCAAAGTGATGCTGATGAAGGGGGTGGTGTCTCTGTGTCTTTCCAAACTGAAATTCTTCCCCAAGAAAGATTTCCGCCAGGGTAATTTTCTATCCATGATGGCTTAATTTCCTACATGAATTGCAGTCAGATATAATACATGATATTGTTTGAATGCAGAGTGCAGCTCTAATAAAGTGACCCTCTCTCCCTCTGTGTCTGCAGCCTGGTGTCGATAATTCGCGGTCAGGTGTTGACAGCTGATGGAACACCTCTGATTGGAGTCAACGTCACGTTTGTCCACTATGCTGAACATGGATACACTGTGACACGCAAGGATGGCATGTATGTATTTATTTATTATTATAAAGTATATGTATAAGCCTTCTGTTTTATATCCACCTTGCACCCTTCTCCACAAATGTTTCACTTGACACTTCCTTTGTTTTTAAAATAGATATGTGTAGACAAATGTACCTTTGAACAGTGTAAAAGCCAGCTGTATGCCAATATATTTTTTGACACGTGGTTTATTTGCAGGTCAGTTTGTGTCTGATTTCAGTGTTCCACAGGTGAAGTAAAGTCCCAACCTGAATAAGAGATTGTGATTCCTTTAAACGTAAAAACTAAATGAACATTTAAAGCTGTTTGTTTTAAAATGATTGCCCTTTCTCACTGTCAAACACTATAATGTTCTGACTGTTCAATCACTACACCTGACTCCTCCCAGTGTACAATGTGAAAAAAGTAAGCATGAATTTGCTGAGAAAGCAGAGAAAATAAGAGAATATATCTCATATCCCTGCGACACTGCCAATTTAGTAAAACTAAAACATGCAAGCACCGCTGAAATGCCCAGTGATGGCATTTCTAAATTGCCTCTTTATTGTTAAAATAATAACATAATAATAAATCAAGAATGGAAACGTTAGTAGTGCCTGTTGACTGTGAGGAGGAATTACACGCTCAAAGGGAATGATTCCTATTCTTCAGTTGTTGTTTCTATTAATTACGGTAAATATGTATTTGTTTCTCTGTTTGTTGTGGATGTGCCTCAGGTTTGATCTCCTGGCAAACGGCGGAGCTTCCCTAACGTTGAGTTTTGAGCGCGCTCCATTCCTCACGCAGTACAGAACAGTGTGGGTGCCATGGAACGTTTTCTATGTGATGGACACCCTGGTGATGAAGAAGGTGAGCGCTGTCTGTCACCAGGGCCTCGTGGACTAATGACTGCAGATACAAACGATACTTTAATGTTCCGGTTTATTCAAACAGCATTTAGAAGCTTGCCATGTTGACTCTTTGTTGATTTTCATGGAATAAACTCACTGAATATTTAATGATAGAATTATTTCATTAACATGATGACTCATTCAGCAGTTATTGTTATAACTGAATTCCAACATAGAGAAATGTTGTCTCTTTTCCATCTGCAGTCCCTGGGCAGGTACAAACATAACAATCGATAAGCACTGAAGACATGTCTTATTGTCTATCACACTAACAATTCAAACCGATCAAAATACAGATTTAGCACATTTAACATTACAACTATAATGTTACAATTCATTTAACCTCACATCTCAAATCACAGTAAAATGAATGTTGAAAGCAGTGTAACGGGTGTTAACACGTTTTGTGTGTCTGTATCAGGAGGAGAATGACATCCCCAGCTGTGACCTGAGTGGCTTCATCCGACCCAGCCCCGTCATCGTCGCCTCTCCTCTGTCCACCTTTCACAGATGTTCCTCTGAGGATGGCCCCATCATACCTGAGACTCAGGTAAGACCTGCGTCCCTGGACATGTACCCAACGCCATTTATTGATACGTCGTCATTATCTTAGTAAGTCTCTGACAGTTAGAAAAACATTGCTGATAGTTATTTCATTATAGTTTCAGTGATGTAATTCTGCCAAATTGTAAACAAACATAGGCTAAAAAAACAGGGCTTCGGTTGTAGCCCACGGTTGTAGCCCACACTGACGCCATGGCAACATAATATTCTTGTGAATATCCTGGAAAGAATTATGGGAACACTAGTTGCAAAACTTAGAGCATCATTATAACCCGAATGGAAGTAAGACAAGGGATTATGATTATAGGAGTGACACATCTATTAATATAGACTTTTTTTCCTCTGTCTCATAAAAGAAAAAGTAGATAAAATGGTCATCTTATTATGAGCCCACCTACTCCTACTTTCAAAAGATTCATAAACGTCAACTAACATTGCTGTCTATGCTCCATTATGGACTATGGACAGTGGGCAAAAGGAACTTACTTTTTTATAAGATAAGAACGATGACTTTTTAACAACATAAATATACACAATGCATAGATATTTTTGATAAACGTTATACAGTTTTTCTTTTAATATTTGTTTGTATTGGTAATATATAAACACAAAATGTATCTCTCAAGAATGTTTAAATGAAGAATACATCGTGATTAGAATAAACCTTTTAGACTATGTCATTTATTGAGTATGGCAATGAGGGTGAATTATAGAAATGAAATGTTTAACTGGAGGAGGACGCTGTTCTTCAGTCTTATTGGTTTATGCCTTTTGACTAGGTTTATGAAGTCTCTGTCAGTGAACACACAAACACACACACACACACTCTAATGTTCTATAAACCTAAAAGCACATGTGTGTGGTTCTTTATGGTCTCAGCGCATTAACCAGTGTGCAGAGGACGTGGAACAGATGACAGAACTCTGTGTGTGTTTTTATATTTTTACAACCCTGAACCAGCGCTCCATTATTATTTGTATTTGCCAAGCATGTGTGTATGGGCCTGAATATCTGAGATGAATGGAAAAAGTTTGTGTTCAGACGAAAGCTCTGTGTGTGTGTGTGTGTGTGTGTGTGTGTGTGTGTGTGTGTGTGTGTGTGTGTGTGTGTGTGTGTGTGTGTGTGTGTGTGTTTGCCTAGCTGTGTGTCAGTGCAGATGAATGGAAAGCCAGTACTTAGCTTTTCGTGGAGCTGAACCCATTAGTGGGGGGGGGGGGGGGCAGTGAGAGGGCAGTCTTAAAGGGGGGGTAATGGATCTGTAATGAACACTAGATGCTGGCTAATGAAAAGGCAATATTGCATCTGGAAAATGTTACGCAGGCACAGTCTCAATTGATCATTCCCTGAGGAGCTCTGTATTTATTTTTTTATTTTATTATTATTTAATATGTCCACTTATATATCAGAGGTTTTCCCTTTCCTCTCCAGTCCCCCCCGTTTGTACATTATTGACAGTGAAAAGATTAAACTCTTCTCTCAAACAAAGCAAGGAAACCATTTACCGCAATTTTTTGTGTTCATTTATTTCATAAAACTTCTCTCTGAGATGTGTGAGCGCAGTGACACCACTAAGATGATTCTGGTGAGGGAGAAATATGAGCATATAGATGATCGGGTTGTAAACAAACCATTAGAAGTGACAGAAGAAGAAGTGTATTCAAAAAGTCAGGGGGGGGTCATTATGCATGTTTCTGTGTGTATGTGTGTGTGTGTGTGTGTGTGTGTGTGTGTGTGTGTGTGTGTGTGTGTGTGTGTGTATGTGTGTCTGTGTATGTGTGTGTGTGTATGTATGTGTGTGTGTGTGTGTGTGTGTGTATGTGTGTCTGTGTGTCTGTGTATGTGTGTCTGTGTATGTGTGTGTGTGTGTGTGTGTGTCTGTGTGTGTGTCTGTGTGTCTGTGTGTGTGTGTGTGTGTGTGTGTGTGTGTGTGTGTCTGTGTGTGTGTCTGTGTGTGTATGTATGTGTGTGTGTGTGTGTGTGTGTGTGTGTGTGTGTGTATGTGTGTGTGTGTGTTGTGATCTGAATCAGAGCAGTAATTCTGCCTCTCCTTCACCTGCAACTGCATCCAATAAAATATGAACTGATAGAGAAGCATAGTCCTGCAGATCATCATGTCATGCACCATGACTTTCCTACAGAGACAAATGAAGGAGGATGATATACTGACTGTTAATAGTGTATCTTTAATGATGTTGTTGCGGATCCAAAATAAGGCTGCATTGTCAGTTTTAAAGCGCATTTTTCTTTTATTTGGCCCTGCATACTTCTATGCACTTTTAAAATGCAGCTAGAATAAGAAGTGCCCCATCATTTAGTTTACCTTCAATGTTTTTTCAGGAGTGATTAAAAAGTTGGATATATGGGGGATCTTTATGGTATTGATTTTCCAAATAATCTATCAGTGCTTAAAAATGTCATTATATATCATTAACATATCTTCCTGATCTTACACATACTTTGTACTGCACTGATTCAGAGGCTGAGCCTCTATCTGAAAGGAGCGGTCTCTCCAGCCCCTCACACAGACCTTTAGAGGCGGATCTGTTGTGATCTTTTTCACATCGCAGTTCTGTAAAAAACGTACAGACATGGAACAGGAGGAGGAACACAAAACCGAGTCGACTTCTGTTTAAAAAAGGATTACATGCCGATGGTTTTGAAACAACACGCCTCCTTTGGTTCCACTCGGCTGACGTGCTTCTGAGCTGGCTCTGCTGCCAGAGGTGCTTCACGCCGGTGTTGTGGACTGTCTGTGTGAAAGGGCTTTGTCTGCATGTCTTTCTTTCAATTTTCCAGACAAGGCTTTATCCAATGGCCTTCACGCTTGGTGAGTATATTGTTGAGAACCTAAGGAAATGCAGTGATGAGCATGAAGTTTGGGTTTCAAGAGACATGCAATAATGGTGGTTCCAACCATGCACAGCTGCCAGGCCCCAGACACATTCATGCCGGTTTTTTTCTCACTGCAAACACTTATAGTGGCCACATATAGCTGTGTGCATCCAGTACATTAAATAATGTTACTTGCTGATGTGAATGCTATGTTTTTCCCTCTGCAGGTGTTACAAGAAGAAACCTCAATACCAGGCAGTGATCTGAACCTGATCTACCTGAGCTCCAGAGGTGCTGGATATAAACCTGTCCTCAAAGTCACCATGACACAGTCATCAATACCTTTCAACCTGATGAAGGCGAGTAATGTAATATCATATAATATAATATTTCCTCAAAGCCACTACAAATCGTAAAGCAAACAAATGAATCAATACAGAATGCTGATGTTCAACGGCTTGAGTCAGCTATTCAGCACCACCCTGACCTGAGTCCCACGAGGTGACCTTTGTGTCTGCTGCTGTCTCCTCAGGTTCACCTGATGGTGGCTGTTGTGGGTCGCCTTTTCCAGAAATGGTTCCCTGCGCAACCGAATCTATCCTACACCTTTATCTGGGACAAGACAGACGCCTATGGCCAACGCGTCTATGGACTCTCGGAGGCCGTTGGTGAGTGAGCTGCTAAAAGCAAAGCTACACACAGACTTTCATCAGCATGTTCCTCTCAGATTGTGAAAAAAGCTGCTCCAAAGTTGAGGAGCATTTTACATTCTCATTCTTGACATGGAGCAGTCAGATGGACGGTACTGTAAGAAACTTCAGAGACTACATACATTCCCCAACAACTAACTACTGATCATTTTATTTTTAAATGATTCCTGATTGGGAGCCAATAAAATGGTTGTAAAGTGTGAACTGCATTATGTTTGGGCAAAAAGAGCTGTATAGACAAGAATACTAGCTTTCCTTTTAAAAGACAGAATGGTAAAGTAATACAAAATGTGGTTGCCCTAACGATTTTACAATTAGCTCTGTGCTGTATTTGATATAAAAGAATGGAGGTTCATTTGTGTTAAGAGTAAAAGGTCAATGTATAATATGGCTACTCTCCCATTCATAAAAGCTCCTGCTTGTAGTTCTGTGAATATGTCTGAACCTTAATGTTAACCTATTCATTTAACAATACATTTTGGAAAGCATTGGAAATAATTATAAAAATAGAAGTACAAGTGTTGAGAGAAAATGTACTGCATACAATGAAAAAGTCAGACAACACACTATGTGCACAGCAACTGAGCAGATGACAGGGAGGAGGTTCAACAGTGTGTGCAGAAAGGCTCTGACAGGGGAATGGCTTGGACATAATGGGTATGTAAACCCTCTTACACCTTTATGAGGGACAAGTCCAGCAGAGCTACTTCACTGTGAGTTATGACTCATGGAAGCCCGCTTTAAGGGGACCAACATACAGACACTTTATTGGTAATACCCCTGAAATTGGTGCTTATAATTGAAAATAAGATAGTAGTCCACTGCAAAAACAGCCCTTCCAAAAACAAGCAACATATCCTTGAATCAAGTCAGATGTTCCTGTATCAAGCAAAACAATCTGCCAATGGGGTGAGCCACATTTGCTTGGCTAGAATTCTTAAAACTAGAATGAAAATCTAGCTACTGAAAGACCGTAATGGGCCTTGAAACTAGACAAAAATGAAAAATGTAAGCACATGTAGCTTATTACAAGCAATGATTCCTGAATTATTTAAGAAAGAATAACTTAAAATTAGTGTTTTGGTTGAGTTGACTAAGAATGTATTTTTTAAATTAAGATTTATAATTAGCAAAGAAAGCTTACAATAAGAATCATTGGCTTTAATTGACACAATATATTAGTGACTTTGTCTTAAACTTAGAATGTAAATCTTAAATTAAGCAACTTCCATACTCAATACTGTGGGCAATCCCCGCAGGAGCAATTTGAGGTGAAGTGTCTCAGGGACACAACGACATGCTGACTGCAGTGGGGTTTGAACCTGTGACCCCTGATCCCAACACCAACGCACTAGTCCACTGCGCCACACGCCTCTATATAATTGCATTTGTCTTAAATTAAGACATCAGAAACATTCTTATATTTAGACTTTTTTTGATTCAAACATGAACACATTTAACAACATTGCGTGGTCATTTTAACCAGTTAAGTTTTCAATTTTGATCAATGAGTGCCGTGCAATACTTCTACTTATACTTGTGGTGTGTGTGTGTGTTGTGTATACCACACCACAGTTGTCTCAATGCCAATGTGAAAAGTGAATAGACAGCTCTCGACAATGAATACATATATTATAAAATGTAAAATTGGTGTCATTTCATCAGATTCTTAAATTGAGAAGTTTTTTGATGGTTTATTTCTTAAAATAAGAAAAAATAAATCTGTTCCATGCCGGGAATGTATGCAAACCAATGCTGCAACTTGTTACTGGTTCATTCTAGCTCAATATAAGATAGATTTTTTAATAAGAAAAAGTCAGATATATTTTCTCAAAGTAAGAATACTTTTCTTAAGCAAAACATTCTTAACAAGATCATTTGACTTTTAGACGAAAAATAAGAATTGTTTCCCAGAAACAAGTTTTTTTTACTTTCTTAACCCTTGTATGGTGTTCGGGTCTGTGGGACCCGTTTTCACTATTTAGCTAAAGGAAAATGATATGATAAATAATGTTTTCAAACCCACACTCAATGGCCTTGGCTCATTTTCTGTGAAGAACATATATCGGAACACATTTTCAATGTGTGTGTGTGTGTGTGTGTGCGTGCGTGCGTGCGTGCGTGCGTGCGTGCGTGTGTGTGCATTCCCGCATTATGTTTTGTGGGAACCAATCTTTATTTTGTTCACACTCTATCCAAGCTGCAAGTTTGGGGCGAGACACAATAAATAAAGCTTTGCCAGTTTGGGTCCTTATCACAACTGATCAAGATGGCCAAAAGATTCTCTGCTCAGAGGGCCTTGCAAATGATTCTGGAAGAGAGAGAACCATTTGATGATGATGTAGAGGAAGAGGAAGAGGTTTCAGAATGTGAGGATCACATTTCTGAGAATTCTGAGTCTGACAGTGACTTTGAAGAAGAGGATGAGATTGAGCATCAGCTAGGTGCAAAGAAAAGACGAGCCACAGGACCAGCCGGTCAGCGGGCAAAAAAACAGTAGCACTTTAATTCATTAATGTGATCTAACAAATGTAAAGGGGCAAATATTAACCATATGCTGTTTCTATTGCTTGTAATTGGGATGAAGGAAACATCTGTTGAGTATTTGAACATCAAATAGTTTGATTGTGTTGAATTGAAGCCCAAAAAGGCAGCGGGTCCACCAGACCCACAACACTGGCTGAGTAACAGAAATATGAACACCACACAAGGGTTCAAATTCCTTTTTTGCAGTGTACAATAAGAATCTCTGGAGTGATTTCTGTTCAAATCAGTGCTGCGACTTAAGTTTAAAGTTTAGTTTGAACATGAGCTCAGTCAAAGGAGAGAGTTGAACACCTCGCTGTGTCCTGTGTCTCACAGTATCGGTGGGGTTTGAATACGAGTCCTGCTGGACCTGATCCTGTGGGAGAAGAGGACGGCCATCTTGCAAGGCTACGAGCTGGATGCTTCCAACATGGGAGGATGGACGCTGGACAAACATCACATCCTGGACGTACAAAACGGTAGGTGCCATAACACGACAAAACCATGATCATACTGGAGCTATATCTCTACACACAGCAATATCACAAAACTTTATACTGCATAAATTCTGTCTTGACATTTATTACACTGAAGAACTGAAATGTGAATTTAATTAAAGGTATTTTGTCAACAGATTTCACGTAAATACAGTTATGTGAAATCTGTTGACACAATACATTTAATTAAAGTCACATTTCCGTTCTTTCAGTGTGATTTTCCTTTGAACTTACATTTCCATTTGAAGTGCATACATGACAGCTGAGGTCCAGAGTTCAACTGTATTTTAAATATCCTAAAGTTAAAAAATAAAATACCTTCTGTCTCTCTCCCCATCATTAAGTGGTTCATTATATGTCCGAGAACAGGACAACGCTTATAGCAGTTTAAAAGTATGTTGATAGCAGCACTTGTCAAAACGAGCATTGTCATGCAGGCTTTGTTCGAAATAATTTGTGTGTGTGTGTGTGTGTGTGTGTGTGTGTGTGTGTGTGTGTGTGTGTGTGTGTGTGTGTGTGTGTGTGTGTGTGTGTGTGTGTGTGTGTGTGTTCCTCTGAGGGGTCCTGGATTTGTTCCAGCGGCCCGGTGGTATTTCTCCCAGCCTTTAATCTCTCTCCTGTCCTCTCTCTCACACATGCACAGTTTGTCGTTCTCATCTCAAACCTTCATGTTCTCCCCTGCATATCTCCCCTGCATAGCTCCCCCCCCCCCCGTCACTTCTACTGCCTGTGATTGCCTTTATTATTGTATATATTCCTTCATTTTTATAGTTTGTTTCTCCCCCCTTACTTTGGTGTTCCTGGTCAGATTTGACTGGTCTGTTTTAACTGCTCTCACATTAACAAACAAACCATGAATCATCACCAAATGTTATTGAAGTCACTTTTAAGCTGTAACCATCGCTCAGACCACTGGTTTACATGAATAACTGCAGTGAATATACAAAGAATACACACTGAAATGTATTCCAAAATGAACATGGTTGTCGATGTGTGTGTGTATCTGATGGATGAACATCATCTAGGGTCACCCATTCATTTCCTATGGAGGTCATTACTAAACTAAACCACTCCAAATTCAATGAAAGTGGTGATCAGTATTTTATATGTTCAAATATCTACTTTGGAGGACAGCATAAGGCCTTGAAGCAATCAAATGAAAAACACAATATTTATGATTAATGATCGTAGTAAATTGGACAGAATTGCCCCGAACACGACAGGAGGGTTCAGATTCAACACACATGGAATACACACATCCTGATTTAACACCCTGGTATTGGGTGTGTGAGAGAAAGAGGTTTACAGAATGTGACCGCTAACCTGTTAATGTGTCCACTGGTCAGCAGGTCACCTTCATGCACTTCACCATGCATGTGAAGCAGGCTGCAAAGTTTCAGTTCATGCCTTTTTCTTTGTTTGAATACATATGTTTAGTGTTGACTTTGTAGATCATGCACTATGATGTATCCAGAATAGCCCACATGTATATTGATCGCCTATATTGAGACACACAATCGCTTTAAAACAACTGGCTTGTGTAAGAATACATACATATTTAGGAAATGCATTGTGCCGCTTTAAAAGCACTTTGTCTCCTCCATCCCTTCCTCCCCCTCCTCCTTCTTCTCCTCCTCCTCCTCCCTTCCTCCCCCTCCTCCTTCTTCTCCTCCTCCTTCTCCTCCTCCCCTCCTCCTCCTCCTCCCTTCCTCCCCCTCCTCCTCCTTCTCCTCCTCCTTCTCCTCCTCCCCCTCCTCCTCCCTTCCTTTCTGTCCTCTATCTGTCACCCCATCCATCACATTGCTATTCATCCCTCTCTCCCTGCAGCCCTCTTGGGCTTTCAACACCTTGTCACCCGATTCAGTGTGTGTGTGTGTGTGTGTGTGTGTGTGTGTGTGTGTGTGTGTGTGTGTGTCTGTCTGTGTGTGTGTGTGTGTGTGTGTGTGTGTGTGTGTGTGTGTGTGTGTGTGTGTGTGTGTGTGTGTGTGTCTGTGTGTGTGTGTGTGTGTGTGTGTGTGTGTGTGTGTTATAAAGCAGGTGTGATGTGTGATCTTCTGTCTATATGCGTACTGCTCTCTGCGGGTGTGATTTTGTGTCTTGGAGGGACACTGCTGCTACACAACGTTGATTTGTCCTTTGAGACTAAAACTCACCATGCCGTCTCAGAATAATCCTGTGTGCCTGTGTGTGCCTGAAAGAGAGAGACCATCACACACTCCCGCTGTGTTTCCTTTGTAGTTTGTCTTGTATCTCCACTAATGATGAGGATGGGATGATGTGTTAGATTTGGAAACATCACAACGGGCAGTGACGTCTGGCGGTTTCTTCTTCTGTGTTTTCTTTTTTGACAGCTATTTTTGAACATTTCATATTCATATTGAAGCTTTACTGTCATATTTATCTTTGCATTGTTATTCATTCAAATGTACAGAGTGATTATTCCTGTACTTTGTTGGTTCACATACCCTGTAGTAACCAGACACGCTTATTTTTTGATGCTTTAAAACTTGTTACATACCCTAGTCTTGACACTTGTAAACACTAATTCTTCCTGTGTTATGTATTAAAAATAGACCACACTGTTATCATGTATGTTGCTAAGCCATCATTTGTGCAAATGTCATGTTAAATAACATCCATAATCATTCTCATTTGGTAAACACCCATATATCACAACAGCACACACAGCAGCTCCTCTCTTTAGCCACGTTAGTGTACTTTACACATTTCACTTTGATCCATATAGCTGTATTCCATCAAAGGCAGTGCTGAGGATCGAGCAACAGAAACGAGTGAATTGGCTGACAAAATCAGTGTGCATGTTTTATCCGTCAAAATAAAGGAATAAAGGAAAGAGAAGGAGGGAGGAGACATGCACTGGATCTGTGTGCAAAGGCTTGTCTACCACTTTATACACACACACACACACACACACACACCTGGTGTTGTGTGATCTGTGGGCACTGCTGAATAACTCAGATAAGACTAGATGAATGAGGGAGAGTGTGTGTGTGTGTGTGTGTGTGTGTGTGTGTGTGTGTGTGTGTGTGTGTGTGTGTGTGTGTGTGTGTGTGTGTTTGTGTGTTATTCAGACAGTAAGCAGCTCACAGTGCGGGGCTTTAGTGCTCTGCTCCACAGAACATGAGAAAGGACATGAAATAAAAATGACTGAACTTTGAACAACTTTACATTATTGTGTTTCTCTCCATTGTTATGTACCAAAGTGTTTGTAGTTGAGATATAATTTAATCACACCTAAAGGGAATACAATATATTCCAAAAATATGAAGGAATAACAATCCATCAGCAATGGATCGACTCTAAACAACTCTAATAAGATAAAATAAATCTCTTCTATATGGATTAATCTCAATAGTCCTAATTCTCTATGCATTTCCTTACTCTTCATTAATAACTGACAGGTCTGCAGACATTGTTCTTCTTATT
>CM062266.1:1333281-1343281 GCA_031216635.1 Dissostichus eleginoides | reverse complement strand
GACTTCAACTACATCAGGAGGATCTTCCCCTCTGGAAATGTTACCAGTGTCATGGAGCTGAGGTAAGGGGGGGGTGGCTGCCTGCTCTTGTCAGATCAGGGATCTAAGCCATAACCAGGGAATACATTCTCCAGTGACCCAGAGATAAAGGTCTGAACTCAGGATCCATTTAAAGTAAAGCTTTGACAAAATCATTTTATCCAGATTTCTCAGGGTCATTCCAAATATGTGAATGTTGTTCAAAGAACATGACCGAAATCATTTGTGAAAATGAATTGATGGACTTGAAAGCTTTTAAGTATAACCGAGCATCTGACTTCATCTCCTGCCTCGTCTTCTCTGTGATCTTTCCTTTCTGTACTGACTGCTGAACATCTGTAATGTTGGACGCCTTTGAACAGTACTTGAAAACATAAAGGAAGAGAGGAATAGATGCATGGCCTGATTGAACTCTTTGCCACTCATGAACATTTGAGTACTTTCTCTTTAGTGCTAAAAGCTAAAAGATCACAGTTTAGTGCTCTGAATTTTAAAACATGCCTATTACAAAACTAATTCAAATATATAATCATATCGACCTCTGTGTTGCAAATTCTTGGTGTTGTTTTTCTTTTCGAGTAGACTTTCTTCTTGTGATGTTTGTCATAATACCTGTCAAAGACCTTTCTACTAACCCTTGTTCCTTCTTTCCTCCTTTGTGTGCACTCTATTACAGAAACAAAGATTTCAGACATAGGTAAGAGTGACTAATCCTTTTTTAACCCCTAACCATCTTTACATTGCACTGTCCAATTATGCTGATTATACACCAGACTCTAGTGCAAACTTCCTCCGTTTGTCTCTCCTACTTTTAAATAAGAACAGCCATTGATGCTCATTCCTGTCAGCGACATGCTAACGTCCTTAGCCCAAGGACTCAGAGTGTCAAGGACACATTGAGCTGGATCAAGCAGTTAGCAAGCAATTCTAATGTAACTGGGGCTGTGATTCCTGGCCCTTCCTCTTGCTGCTCAGCCTCATTATAAATGATTCAGCTGAGGGTCTGTTGACAGCTGACATCACAAGGGATTCATTACAGTGTTGAAGTGTGAAAAGGTCTATTCACACATGTAGATATGTACATGGAAATGAATGCAAGTAAACTTGTGTGGGTTTTTTTTTTTTTTGTTTGTTTTGTTGTTTTTGTTTGTTTTTGCCTGTCTGTTTATCTACCCTCCCTCATAATGTAAAGCGTCTTTGGGTTCAAGAAAAGCGCTATAGAAATATCATTTATTATTATTATTATTATATGCTCTTTGGTCCCTGGCAGAAATGTTTTACAGTGCTCTGGGAATTATGGGGATAAGTGGCTATAGGGGGCTTTTGGTTGACCCAAAAAATAAACAACATTGGCCCGTTCTGCTTAAAATCTTGGTGGAGAGTTCTCTCCCATTACATTAGGGTTTGCTGCTCTGTATCATCCCCTGCTCTTCCTTTCTCCCTGCAGAATATTAAGCTTTACCCAGTTAGTGTTCCACTGTATCGCCACATAGCACCTACCTGGGGATTCTTCATTAATAGTTTATATATTTAAAGGTATTGTTTGGGCCAGAGAGTGCCTTTATTTTGCCCCTTTCCCACCAAAGTAGTTCCAGGTCCAGTTCGAAGCTAGTGCCCGATTAAGCACCTGTTCTTCCTGTTTCCACCGCAGCTAGGCCAGCTCTTGAAAACTGGTTCTTATCTCGCCCCACTCGACTGCCCGTCCAGGAATCAAGAACCAAATATGGCACGCTTACGTCGGAGGGGGCAGGGGCGCTGAGCAAAGTGATTAGAACACGACCACATCCATCCATCCATCCATCTTCTCCCGCTTATCCGTGGTCGGGTCGCGGGGGTAGCAGTTCCAGCAGAGAGCCCCAAACTTTCTTTTCCCTGGCCACATCAACCAGCTCTGACTGGGGGATCCCAAGGCGCTCCCAGGCCAGCGAAGAGATATCATCCCTCCACCTGGTCCTAGGTCTACCCCTTGGTCTCTTCCCAGCTGGACCTGCCTGGAACACCTCCCTAGGGAGGCGCCCAGGTGGCATCCTTACTAGGTGCCCGAACCACCTCAACTGGCTCCTTTCGACGCGAAGGAGGAGCGGTTCAACTCCGAGTCCCTCCCGGATGACTGAACTTCTCACCTTATCCCTAAGGGAGACGCCAGCCACCCTGCGGAGAAAACCCATCTCGGCCGCTTGTATCCGCGATCTCGTTCTTTCGGTCATGACCCATCCTTCATGACCATAGGTGAGGGTAGGACGAAAATGGCCCGGTAGACAGAGAGCTTTGCCTTCTGGCTCAGCTCTCTTTTCGTCACAACGGTGCGGTAAAGCGACTGCAGTACCGCCCCGCTGCTCCGATTCTCCGGCCCATCTCACGCTCCATTGTTCCCTCACTCGAGAACAAGACCCCGAGATACTTGAACTCCTTCACTTGGGGTAAGGACTCATTCCCTACTTGGAGTGGACAGTCCATCGGTTTCCTGCTGAGAACCATGGCCTCAGATTTGGAGGTGCTGATCCTCATCCCAGCCGCTTCACACTCGGTTGCGAACCGATCCAGTGAGTGCTGCAGGTCGCAGACCGATGAAGCCATTAGAACCACATCATCTGCAAAAAGCAGTGGTGCAATCCTTAGTCCACCGAACTGCAGACCCCCCCCCCCACGACTACGCCTCGAAATCCTATCCATGTATATTACAAACAGGATCGGTGACAAAGCGCAGCCCTGGCGGAGGCCAACCCTCACCGGAAATGGGTCCGACTTACTGCCGAGGACCCGGACACAGCTCTCGCTTTGGGAGTACAGAGATTGGATGGCCCTGAGTAGAGACCCCCTCACCCCATACTCCTGCAGCACCTCCCACAGTAACTCCCTGGGAACTCGGTCATACGCCTTCTCCAAGTCTACAAAACACATGTAGACCGGATAAGCATACTCCCAGGCCCCCTCCAGGATCCTTGCGAGAGTAAAAAGCTGATCCGTCGTTCCACGACCAGGACGGAATCCGCATTGTTCCTCCTCAATCTGAGGTTCGACAATCGGCCTGACCCTCCTTTCAAGTACCTTAGAGTAAACTTTCCCGGGGAGGCTGAGTAGTGTGATGCCTCTGTAATTGGCACACACCCTCTGATCCCCCTTTTTGAAAAGGGGAACCACCACCCCGGTCTGCCACTCCTTCGGTACTGTTTCCGACTTCCACGCAACATTGATGAGACGTGTCAACCATGACAGTCCCTCAACACCCAGAGCCTTCAGCATTTCTGGGCGGATCTCATCCACCCCCGGGGCTTTGCCACTGTGGAGTCGTTTGACGACCTCAGTGACCTCCCCCCGGGAGATTGGTGTTGATCCCCCGTCATACTCCAGCTCTGCCTCTAACATAGAGGGCGGAGTTGTCGGGTTCAGGAGTTCCTCAAAGTGTTCCTTCCAACGCCCTAACACTCCATCAGTTGAGGTCAACAACGTCCCATCCTTACTGTACACAGCTTGGATGGTTCCCTGCTTCCCCCTCCTGAGGTGTCGGACAGTTTTCCAGAACAACTTTGGTGCCGCCCGAAAGTCCTTTTCCATGGCTTCTCCGAACTTCTCCCACACCCGCTGCTTTGCCTCGGCCACGGCTGAGGCTGCTGCCCTTCGGGCCCGTCGGTACCTTGCAACTGCCTCGGGAGTCCCCCGGGATAACAAATCCCTGAAGGCCTCCTTCTTCAGTCGGACGGCTTCCCTGACCACCGGTGTCCACCAGGAGGTTCGAGGGTTACCGCCCCTTGAGGCACCTAAGACCTTGAGACCACAGCTCCCTGCCGCGGCTTCGGCAATAGAGGCTTTGAACACCGCCCACTCTGGTTCAATGTCCCCAACCTCCACAGGAATGCCCGAAAAGCTCCGCCGGAGGTGTGCGTTGAAGGCCTCCTGAACTTGGGCCTCCTCCAGACGTTCCCAGTTCACCCGAACTACACGTTTGGGCTTACCAGGTCTGTCCAGAGGCTTCCCCCGCCACTCGACCCAACTCACCACCAGATGGTGATCAGTTGACAACTCCGCCCCTCTCTTTACCCGAGTGTCCAAAACATACGGCCTCAGGTCTGATGATACGATAACGAAATCGATCATGGACCTTCTGCCTAGGGTGCTCTGGTACCACGTACACTTATGAGCATCCTTATGTTTGAACATGGTGTTTGTTATGGCCAATCCATGACTAGCACAGAAGTCCAGTAACAAACCACCACTCCGGTTCAGATCAGGGGGGCCGTTCCTCCCAATCACGCCCCTCCAAGTGTCTCCATCATTGCGTTGAAGTCTCCCAGCAAGATTAAAGAGTCCCCTTCAGGAGCCCCATACAGGACTCTTTCCAGGGTCTCCAAGAAGGCCGTATACTCTGAACTGCTGTTTGGTGCATAAGCACACACAACAGTCAGAGTTTTCCCCCCCATAACCCGCAGGGGTAGGGATCTGAAAATGGCTGTGCACCGACGCTCCCCATCCAAGCTGATGGAGCTTGAGACAATCTGCAAAGAAGAATGGGAGAAACTGCCCAAAGATACGTGTGCCAAGCTTGTAGCATCATACTCAAGAACACTTGAGGCTGTAATTGCTGCCAAAGGTGCTTCAACAACGTATTAGCCGCTTTCACACCAAGTACTTTGCCGTACTTAGTTCCCAGCAAGTTCCCCCATGGAACTAAAGAGCAGATCGCGTTCACACCGGAATGAGTCCCTGAGGGAAGATTACGCAAATGAAGCCGCTGACGTCACTTCTTCTTCTTCTGCTTTGGGTTTACTGGCAGGCCGCAAACCACTTCACGGCGTATACTGCCACCCGAAGTCCCCGGCCGGAAGTCCCCGAGTAAATCGCCAGAACGCCGACACCTCCTCATCTCCACCATGTTTTTTTTTTGTGTTGCCATAAGTTAGTCTCTCTCCGTTGGTGCACAAAACTTTTCAGAGTTTTACGGGCCGTGGTTTGCAATTCGCCCAGCCAATCAGAAATTGGAACTTTTTTCTCCCCAGGAAAGTACCTGCTCTCTAGCAGGGACTGAAAAGGGGGGAAAAGTTCTCATGAACTAATTTCTCTTTTTGGTGTGAACGCAAAATCCCAGGAACTATCAGAACTAAAAGGGAAAAGTACGGGGAAAAGTACTCCGGTGTGAAAGCGCCTATTGAGTAAAGGGTGTGAATACATATGTTTATGTGATATTTGAGTTTTTTTTTTTTTATTCATTTGCAACAATTATTTTAAAACTTTTTTCACTTCGTCATTATGGGGTATTGTGTCTAGAATAATGAGAAAACAAATAAATGTAATCAATTTTGAAATATGGCTGTAACATAACAAAATGTGGAAAAAGTGAAGGGGTAAGAATACTTTCCGGATGCACTGTATCTCTGGTCATTGTGGCCAAACAGATACATTTGTGTTTCATCTGACCACAGCACTTCACTCCAGAAAGCCTTTTCTTCGTCCATTTGATCAGCAGCAAACTTCAGTCGAGCCTCAATGTGCCGCTTCTGGAGCCAGGGCTTCCTTCTTGCGCGGCAGCCTCTCAGACCATGGCGATGTAAAGCACGCTTGACTGTGGACACTGACACCTGTGTTCCAGCAGCTCCTAATTCATGCAGACCTGCTGTTTAATGGTGCTCTGTTGACTCTTGACCATCCTGACCAATTTTCTCTCAGTAGCAGGTGATAGCTTGCGTTTTCTTCCTGATCATGGCAGTGACGCAACTGTGCCATGCACTTTATAACTACAGTTGATCTTGGGACCTGTAGCTGCTTTTAAATGGCTACAAGTGACTTTCCTGACTTGTTGAAGTCAATGATCTGCTTTTTCAGATCCATGCTCCTTTGACTTTTCCATTGTAGTGATGTGGATGAGTCTAACGATTGTATCATATGTTTTTTTTCACTAAACTGTGTCTCAGGGCTTCTTAACATTTAAAAACCTATTAATGTGTCATACCCACTTAACGGGAAGAAACTCAGCTAACTGACGATACATTTTTACCGAAACAAAACACAAGTCTCACAAGAAGCGTCTAAATGAGCCCTGAGCGAAAAGATGCTAACGCACTTAGCACATAACTCACGGTATAAATACTTTATTACTTATCGGATCTGCAAAAACAAGATTTCATTTAATTTCATTTCAAACCTTTATTTAACCAGGTGAATCCCATTGAGATCATCTATCTCTTTTTCAAGGGAGACCTGCTGCAAGTATACAAAGATATCAGATTAAAGCTGAGATTCCACAGATTCTAGAAATATAAGTACTGTGTCACGGCAGGGGAAGCAAACCCAGACATCACACAATGTAGCTTTACGGAGCAAAATCGGGAAATATGTCTTACCTTTTGCTGTTTCTGATCAAAAGTTGTGTTCAATGGCATTACAACGAGAAAAATGCTGCTGAAGGTTAATCCAATGTGTCTGTGTCACTTTGAAATGATTACTGATAATCCATCATCATATTTATGTCAATAACGGAGATTTCATATTAGCTGCTACGAGAGTTTATGACAGCTTCCGGTTTTGGGCATTCTGGCTACGCATCACTCATTCACTAATGGGTAATGTTTAGATGGATTTTAGGGACTTCCCCTCGATTCTATTGGCTCTAACGGTTAAAAAGAGATGTCAATCCTCAAAATCGACCGATGGGTTCCAGAGATATGGAAAATGCACCCAAATGACCCCAGAAGTGGGTTTTTTTTCTAAACCTCTCTAAAAAGGTCCAATTTCACTTGTTTTGCATCAATCTTGATACAGGGTACTTATTATATGTTATAGTTTGGATTCCTAAAGCTTTTAGTCTACCATCCCATCATTCAAGGGTGGTTTTCACTATAAGTAATGTTTGTTTTTCGGACGGACACTATAATTTACATTTTTTTACTATGTTCAATCTGAATTTACTTTAAAATAAAAAAAATCTATATTGATCCTGACTTTTCTACATCCAACTCACAGGTTTATCATTGCTTTGAGAAACAAGATTATTAATTTACCCCTTTTAGAAGTGAAGATATAGTCATTTGTTCTGGGAATGTCATTTTCGAGCCTGAGACTGTTGTGTTCAAAATTCCAGGAAAGACAGACAACTTCTAAGTTTAACTATTTATTATAAGAGAGCAAAATATATATATTCAATTGGCCAAGGACTCCGTCACGTCATAGAAATCACAGGCAGCAAAGCTGTAATCTGTAACCACTATTTCCGGAAAGTGCCCCGACCCTCGTGCAACAATACATTTTTATTACACAGGGCGTTGCCCGTACATTTATGATTGGTTGAGACTAGATGGAGAGTAACCTTGGTTTAGACTTTGGCTCTCTCTTGTTGGTGCGCAGACTCAGACAGAGTCTCTTGGCAACACAACCTTCCAATCAGCATTCGGCCGGCCTGTGGAAGTCCCTCCCTACTCTGTCGCCATCATACGTAATTTGTTTTTGCTAAAGTTTCTACAGAAAAAGTGGAATCTTCATAATGCTGCTTCCTAGCTATGTGCTCAAGGTCGGAGTGATGTCCTGTTTATGAATAACTCTTTGTATTCAAGTGTCTGCACCTGACCTTGCTACTCTGTATTGCAGGCTAAAGACGCCTATTTATTCCAAAGTCACAGCAACATAAAATGAGCACAATAAGCTTATAATATAATAATAAGAATCAGTCTTTCTAATGTTATATAAAACTAGCCTCCACAAGACCTGAAAAACAGGCTCAGGGCTTAACAGGTTAAATGGGTTACCAGCTATAGTCAATTATAATCACTCACAAGAAGTTAAGAGGCCATATCACGAAGTTAATTTGATTGAAACAACTTTCTACATCACAAAAATTGATCATTCATGTTGCTGTATGTATATTTTTGACCCAGCAGATTTGATCACATTTTCAGAAAAACCATTATAAATTCATAAAAGAACCAAAATTCATGATTTTTGTTTTTTGACAAAGTAGTATGTGCTCCAATCACTCTATCACAGAAAAATAAGAGTTGTAGACATTATTGAAAAGTCCAGACTGTCATGATATATATGTTCTTTACAAGTGTATGTAAACTTTTGACCACAACTGTATATAAAGTGAGGCAAGTGCATAGTGTGATGCTGTTTGTTTTTACCAAACTTTTAATGACCGTCTGTTCGCTGTAATTTCCTGTTTTGAAGACCAGCACACTGCCCCATACGATTTCCTGTTGGTTTTTATTATATCAGCTATCGGGTGGAATCAGTACATGGGCTACACAAGTAAGATCATAAAGAAAAAATACGCCGGTAAAATATGCCTGTAGAAAATATGATAACAACAAACAGTCAGGTGAGCTTCAGTTGCTATGCTAACATCACCTGTCTAATACCAGAGACACTTTAATAACGGTGTTGTGATGCCGAACAGCTTCAATTCAGACTGAAACACATTCACTGATGGGGATGGGGGATATTTACCAGCTGCTGTGTGACAGTCAGTCAGTGAAGACTTTACAGCGGCCGCTTCCGTGAGTTAACGGGAGAATAAACTCTGCCGTCAGTTAACGGGAGAATAAACTCTGCCGTGAGTTAACGGGAGAATAAACTCTGCCATCAGTTAACGGGAGAATAAACTCTGCTGTGAGTTAACGGGAGAATAAACTCTGCCGTGAGTTAACGGGAGAATAAACTCTGCCGTGAGTTAACGGGAGAATAAACTCTGCCGTGAGTTAACGGGAGAATAAACTCTGCCGTGAGTTAACGGGAGAATAAACTCTGCCTTGAGTTAACGGGAGAATAAACTCTGCCGTGAGTTAACGGGAGAATAAACTCTGCCGTGAGTTAACGGGAGAATAAACTCTGCCGTGAGTTAACGGGAGAATAAACTCTGCCGTGAGTTAACGGGAGAATAAACTCTGCCGTGAGTTAACGTAGACTAAACTCTGCTGTGAGTTAACGGTAGACTAAACTCTGCCGTGAGTTAACGGGAGAATAAACTCTGCCGTGAGTTTACAGGAGAATAAACTCTGCCGTGAGTTAACGGGAGAATAAACTCTGCCGTGAGTTAACGGGAGAATAAACTCTGCCATCAGTTAACGGGAGAATAAACTCTGCTGTGAGTTAACGGGAGAATAAACTCTGCCATCAGTTAACGGGAAAATAAACTCTGCCGTGAGTTAACGGGAGAATAAACTCTGCCGTGAGTTAACGGGAGAATAAACTCTGCCGTGAGTTAACGGGAGAATAAACTCTGCCGTGAGTTAACGGGAGAATAAACTCTGCCGTGAGTTAACGGGAGAATAAACTCTGCCGTGAGTTAACGTAGACTAAACTCTGCTGTGAGTTAACGGGAGAATAAACTCTGCCGTCAGTTAACGGTAGACTAAACTCTGCCGTGAGTTAACGGGAGAATAAACTCTGCCTTGAGTTTACGGGAGAATAAACTCTGCCGTGAGTTAACGGGAGAATAAACTCTGCCGTGAGTTAACGGGAGAATAAACTCTGCCGTCAGTTAACGGTAGACTAAACTCTGCCGTGAGTTAACGGGAGACTAAACTCTGCCGTGAGTTACGGGAGAATAAACTCTGCCGTGAGTTACGGGAGAATAAACTCTGCCGTGAGTTAACGGGAGAATAAACTCTGCTGTGAGTTAACGGGAGAATAAACTCTGCCGTGAGTTAATGGGAGAATAAACTCCAGTGAGTAACGGGAGAATAAACTCCAGTGGACGAGCAGCACTGCAGCGGTCGGTAAATGCCGCTGTAATACATTAATAAACAATGAACCACGGCACTCTGGAGACGCAGTCCCCCATTGTTGTTGTTGTGAGCGAAGCACGGAGCTAGAACGGGAGCTGCGTTGGTGTGAAAGGGGCAACAGTAGTCACTTGTTTGTGTGTGACTGACCCGAGCTTGCGCCTCCTCGTTCTGATAGCTCCGCCCCTTCGCTCCAACCCCCCTCCCTCCCCATGTTCCTCCCCCCACATCTACAGGTGAAAATTACTTTA
>CM062266.1:1308281-1330781 GCA_031216635.1 Dissostichus eleginoides | reverse complement strand
TGGTAGTTTACCACTGCATCATCCACCAAGAAGCCCTCTGCGGTAAGGTGTTGGGCATGGAACATGTCATGACTGTTGTGACTAAAACTGTGAACTTTATTCGTGCACGGGGCTTGAATCATCGGCAGTTTAGGGCTCTTTTAGAGGAGAACTCCGTGCAAGAGGATCTGCCCTATCACACAGAGGTGCGCTGGTTGAGTCGGGGGAAAGTGCTGAGGAGGTTTTACGACACCCGCACTGAGATCGCTCGTTTCATGGAAAGCAAACAGAGGCCCGTCCCCGAGCTTGAGGATGAAAAGTGGCTGGGCGACTTGGCGTTTATGTGTGACATTACTGAGCACCTCAATTCACTGAATGTGAAACTCCAGGGAAGAAAGCAGCTGATCACAGAGATGCGGGACTCCGTGAAGGCATTTGAACTGAAACTGCGTCTGTGGGAGGGGCAGATGCGTAGAGGTAATTTGACCCACTTTCCTACCTGTCAAACAATAAGCGCCACCGTCACCATTCAGCTCCCGACCCAAGTGTATGCTGACAAACTGAACACACTCAAAGAGGAATTCAGCAGGAGGTTTGCCGATTTTGAATCACAGAAATTCAACATTGACCTGTTCGCAAATCCTTTTGCAATTGATGTCGACACTGCCCCTGAGCACCTGCAATTGGAACTCATTGAACTGCAATGTAACAGCGCTCTGAAGACCCAGTACCAGTCAGTCGGGGCTGCTGAGTTTGCACCTCTCCTCCCTGAATCTGTGCCAGAGCTGCGTCTTCATGCTGCACGCATCATGTCCATGTTCGGGAGCACTTACTCGTGCGAACAGATGTTCTCTATAATGAACTTGAATAAGACATCCCACAGATCCCGGATCACTGACCAGCATTTGACGTCGGTATTGAAAGTGGCCACAGCAAAGGACATTAAGCCTAGAATAGATGAGATCATCTGTAAGAAAAGGTGCAGAGTGTCTGGTAAAAGTTAAACTACAATGCATTTCAGATAGGCCTTGTTGCACTGACTATTTTGTGTTATCACAGAAAACATTTGTTGTGTTGAAAGATACAGTAGTAGGCCTAATGGTTTTGTTTAATTGTGAACTATTTTGTTATAAACTGAACCTACTGTAGGCTAGACTGCTAATGTAGTTTGTTTAATTGTGCACTTCTCTTTTTTTTCTTTTCTTTTTTATTATTATTATCTTTAAAAACAGCATTGGTTTTGCACTTGATGCTATTGACAGCACTTTCATCTTATTTTGCTGATATAAAGAATTATCCACAAATATGAAGGGGGGACACACTATTTTTATTTAATTTAATCCACCTGCTAGCCTAGTTCTAAACATATTTGTTATGGTCCTGTCATCCATGTGCCCTCTCCTGGCAGGTTCTCGCTAGTCATGTGTTTGGTTTGATTGTAAATAAACACGCCAGTTTGGCTGCATTGACGTTATCTCTGAGTCATGTATATGGGTTGTAACCATAACAAGAATCACTGTAATGAATGTCATGGCCCCTGATTTTATTCACAACCGTCAGAATGGCCCTCAGTAAGTTTGAATTTGACACCCCTGCAGTAGAGCTTCAGAGCTGTACTGACTTGTTAGAAGTCCCCACACTGGGCCATTAATGATACATGTGCACTGCATGGGTTTATGGGATGTACAGTAGGAGCTATTCAAAGACATTTATTGCATTAAACTTATTATGACCAATTGTATCTGTGGTGTAATTGCTCCATCCACCAAGCTGCACCAACTCCACTCACACCACTCACACCATTTCTTTCATTTCCTGTTTAATTGGCATCCCGGGAATACTGCTTCCAGAGAGATGACTGGCTTCCTCACAACTGGGACTGTGTTTATTCGCCTCAAAGCTCAACACAGATTAACAATGTCCCCGACAATATACCTGGTGGAATAAAGATTTTATGCAAATGAAAATCATTAATGCCTGGCATAACACATTTCCACTTGTCTGGATATTTAAAGTCAATATCACTGCATAAAAAACACTGAATAAATGGTTATGCAAGCAGTACATTTGATGATGATGTCATGGTGTTGTTGTACATTTTGTATTGTTTAGGATGTAACAGTGAGTTTGGTTCACATATAATCCTTAGGCCTCCTAGTTTGAATACATTATAACATACAGCACATTTTACTCCACTTCTGAAAAGCATATATGGAATTTAAAAGCCTGTATGTATTTGTTGTAGAGTCACAATTGTTGCTATTTTGCGCCATCGTATTATCAGTATGTCAATTTCCTGAATGTGTTGGGTCTGATGTAACTACCAAAGGAAATATGCTTACATTTACATTATTTAATCATTCTAATTATAAAAATAGTGTTTTTTTTCACAAAACAACCGTATAAATTACATTCATTTCTTACTTTTTTCATGAACAATTTTAGTGAATCTTATTACGGTCTCTGAGGTGTCTGTTAAAACACTCTTTTGTGATTTTCACTCCCAATCTGCATAAGTTCACTAGCCTTTTTCAATAGTTTGGTTATGACCTTTGAATAGTGACTTGCCATTGTAAGTGTACAAATCTCAAGCATTACATTTTGTATTTAGCCGTACCGTGGTGTAAACTCAGGTTATTAGTTTAGTGGCAATGATAAGATTGTGTATTTTATTGCCATATCAACACGCTTAATTGTAATTAGCCTTAGTTAGTTTATTTAAATAAAGAGAGGGAAATAGCGCAGCATCAAACGCCCTTCAGGTGCATGAAAAACGTCTGCCCTGTCGTCGCCATTCAGAACAACTGTTCCCTATAAAATGCAACACAACATGTGCACGGGGTGCAGAACCTCCGTATACCAGAATATAGCAACATAGCATCCTGAACAAAATAACCTCGGGAGTTCCTGTGGGATGGCTCCTGTCCTCTTAAGGTAACAGGAATGGCTATGGGAGGACAGACTTCTACAGCCACATGTGTCCTTACATATATTAGAATTATGAATGTGTTCAGTGTTTGAATGGATCATTGAACCAAGAGGAACAGCGTATGGTGGACACTGAAAACATTGGATGGCCAACGTATCAATTGTATATAGTATATTTAAACATTTACAGATTTGTTTTTGTTATTTCTTTATACTATATTCTGTTTTGCTCATCTACTGTATATATATCTTTTATCACTGCAGACAGTTTTCATCTTGGCTGGCTTTGCCTGAATACACTCGTGTTTTTTCTCTTTATATTATCTGCATTATGCTGCAGCTGCATCCTGCCTCCCCACAGGAGAATACCTCACCTTCCTTTCCTCCTTTGGATCCTGGAGCTGATGTATTAATAATCACCTGGACAGCCATGCGTTGAGTTGTGTGTGTTCCTTGTTTCTGTTCCCCAGGGATTGCAGTAGACAGGAACGGATTGATCTACTTTGTGGACGGGACTATGATCAGGAAAGTTGATCGTAATGGAATCATTTCCACGATGCTGGGCAGCAACGACCTGACCTCTGCACGACCTCTGACCTGCGACACCAGCATGCACATAAGACAGGTAACAGTCTAACAGTCTACCTAATTATACTTCATGCACATTGACTGCTTTCCTGTCACTACTACACTTTAGATTAACAATGTCACATTTGCATTGGAACAACTTGTTTCCATGATGTAAACTGCTCTGCAAATAGGTTGCATTTGTATGTGAGTAATGGGAGACAGGGTTGTAAAATAGACACAAAAAGGCTAGTTTAAAGGAGGTTGTGATTCAACCCAGTTCATACAGTATGTGGCTCTGATGTGCCCTCAGAACATTTTTGTTTTTAAATCTTAACGATTGGATTTGTTGACTTTTACAGACTTTTTCTTAATTTATATAAAAAAACGTCAGAGGAGAAACTGAAATGGAGTATGAGGGAGTAAAATGGAGGAATGCAGGGTACTTTAGATTTGTTTCAGAGTGAGAATGTATAATCTTACATACACGAGATGGACTTCAGGATGGAAAGAACACCACCTACCTACACACGTGCACAAACACACACACACACACACACACTCATTGTTGTTGGGTCTTGTTTCATCTAATCGTTGACACTGTGGGGTCTGTTGGAGCATTTCTTGCAGAGTTGAAGTTGTGTGAACTGTGATTGTGTCCTCCTCAGAGCTTAGCTCAGTTTGACTTGCTGTTGTCTGGTTGACCTCCTGAGTTCACTTGTAGAAACAAATAAACGGCGGCCCACACACTTTTTAAGTTTTCAGCTCTGACTGCAGATTCATGTTGGCCAATTTAAGTCTGTAGGTAGGTGTATAAATGCATATGTGTGGAGATTTAGTAAAAACTGCATCAGATATATATTTGACATATGCCCCTCAGTCCTCTTTATTTTCAGTCAAGAAGATCTGGCCTTAAGCAACCTGTTCTCTCTTTCTGAAGCAGCAGTAATCTGTTTTGTTTTTATATAACATTTTTAATCCATCTGTCATTCTCAAAACAGTACCATAAGGCCATGTGTTGTGATTCATTTAACTCAGATAAACTGGCAGAATTCCACCAGGAAATACACTGTATATCATCAGTAGTATCAGATAGCAAATCAATGTATAATTAAAGAGTAGCATGTGAAGTGAAAGTCTCTCTCCTCTTTTTATCCAGGTTCGTTTGGAATGGCCCACAGATCTAGCCATCAATCCAATGGATAACTCCATCTACGTCCTGGACAACAACGTTGTGCTGCAGATCACTGAAAACAGACAGGTAATGTCCATACGCACTGCATGAAGTATACACAATACATCTTAAAATGTTAGTTCAATAAATGAAGTTGATAGAGTAACATAAGAAAACTGTATCTATATATGAAATACCCTCATGCAATCATGCCAATAAAACCAGCAGCCATATATTTGTATTTTGTATTTGTTTTTAATGATTTAAGAAGGGACAACATGAGCACTTGAGTCCACCATGTGAACGTGCCAGATTTAGTCATAGAGGCTTATTTTGATCTGCAGGTTGATGGCATGGAAAGAAAACATACAAGAGCACATGAGCACAATGACAGCACATACGCACAGGGCTGAAGCACCTGAGCAGAATTGCACACATAAGGACAATACTCAAGATTGCTGCAATAAAAGCATAAAAAAAGCACATATAAAGATATGATAAGATACAATTAGGTCTACTTATTTGATTCTGGAAATGTTTTTGTTACAGCAACATTTGAACACCCTAATAAAAAAAAACATTAACACACAACTGACAAAAAAGCACATACATAAGCAAGGATAAAGGCTTAAAAGCACAGACAGCATGTTTGATTGTCCAGTAACCGCTGGTTTACAGATTTAAAAAAAAAGAGGGATGTTTGGTCCTTAGTTGTGTGGGTCCAGTGTTCTGGGTATGTGCTGCCCAATAGGAAAAGGCTGACCAGTGTATGTGTGTGTACAGGTTCGTATAGTGGCGGGGCGTCCCATGCACTGCCAGGTCCCTGGGATAGAATACACTATGGGGAAGAGGGCAGTGCAGACCATGCTGGAGGGGGCCACAGCTGTCGCCCTGTCCTACAGCGGGGTCCTCTACATTGCAGAGACGGACGAGAAGAAAATCCACCGCATCCGACAGGTAACCTTGACGACATGTACCCCTGAAGTCAGAGTAACAATTGTGATCACTTTAAATGCCAAGTCATTGTAAGTTAACAGAGATCTCAGGATGAGCCGCACGTGTCAGATGAAGATGAGGAAGATGAACTGGATGTCTCAGTGGCTCCTTTGGTTTTCTTCTGTTTAGCTTTATAAATGTATAATTCTGTCTTTCCCCTGCTAGGTGTCGACTGATGGGGAAATAACCCAGCTAGCTGGAGAGCCTTCTGACTGTGACTGCAAGGTACTGTACAACCGCAACCTCACATTTACGACAGCCCTCATTTTCTTCTTTTTGATATCCTATTTTTAACCTGCTTATTATAGAAGAGCTGATTTCCATCAGATTCGCGAGAATAATTGTTCTCCTTGAATTTGTATGATTGTTCCCACCTCCTTCTTTACTCTCCATAACATAACCAGGTTACATTATTCATGTTGTGCTTTCTCTATCTTTAACTTATTTTCTGTCTTTGCTCCTTCTTCCTCTCCCTCCCTCCCTCTTCATCCTGCAGAACGATGCCAACTGTGACTGCTATCAAACAGGAGACGGCTACGCTAAAGACGCAAGGCTGAACTGTCCTGCGTCTTTAGTGGTGTCTCCGGATGGGACGCTGTATGTGGCTGATCTGGGAAACATCCGGATTCGAGCCATACGCTGCAACCAACCCCCCACTGGTGTGTATATAGCACACACACGCACAGTGGACATACTGCTGTTGCTACATATCTGTATGTGTGGAAAGAAGGGCCTCACTTTTGAAAAAGAAATATTTATATATATCAAGACCAATTTCCCAGCTCCTGTCTCACAAACATTGGCCATGATGGATTCAACTGGTTACATGCATGTGGAACACGTGGACACATGTCTTCAGAAGGGACTGCACACCACCCACTAATGCTGGGCCTTAGCTACAGTGTGATGTGGGTTTGAACAGTGGCTCTGCAGGCCTGGCATGGTGGACTCATGAAGAGTTGGACCTAACATCCTCTAGGGGGGTCCGGGGGCATGCTCCCCTGGGAAGAAATGTTTTTTAATATTGAAGTTAAAAGCATCAATCTGGTGCACTTTGAGAGCAAAATTAAGAGGCTTTTTATTTATGGATATTTTACAAATCACTCCCCTTTTAAACGTATTCTTGTTTTACTGTCATATAGTATTTCATACCTGTTTTTCATTTATTCACTTATTGTTGTATAACTATAATGATCATATAAAGGTGTGCCTTTACCTCACTGAGCTGAGGTTATCAGCCTCTCAGTCTGTCAGGAGAGAGCTCTCTTCCACCTGGTTGCAGAAAAAGCTCCTTATACCGTTAGCATAGCTAGCTAACCAGATGCTAATAACAACAATCTCCAGTACCGCTGTCTCTCTCTCGCTCGCTCACACAAAATGTGCTCGTGCCACACACACAGAGCCGAGCTTGAGTGACACACAAAGACCCAGAAGTAGTTGTACTGTAATGTAGCATATTGTTTTCTATGGCGTTATTGACTGTATGATCAGTATGACAGATGAACAGATTCCACTGGGCTTACATCTAAAGACACAGCCAGCAGAAACTGTGGCATGTGTACGGCTCCTTACGTGTACTGAAGTGCCGGAGCGGCGTTCCGGCAGCACTACACCATGTGATGACACGTTACGCTCTTGTTGTGTTCAAGGAACCTGTCCTTGGCCAGGAAAAACAGGCAGTCACTTGTTTGATTCTATTGTGGTCTAGATTTATTTTCCGTGTGTTTATAAATGACCTCGAGGGCCTTATCAAATGATCGCGGACCGTATACGGCCCGGAGGCCTGAGGTTCCCCACCCCTGCTCTATGGCATTGTTGACTGTAATCGGTGCTGGGAAGATCTTGTACGAGTGTATTAAAGCCATGAAAGTGATAATATGAAATGTATAAAGCGGTTTGTGTGCAGGCTCCCTGGCTTCAGGACCCAGCTCCTATGAAGTGGCCTCCCCCGCCTCCCAGGAGCTCTACGTGTTTGATGGGAACGGGACTCACCAGTTCACCATGTCTCTGGTCACTGGAGACTATAAATACAACTTCAGCTACAGGTTGGTTTGTGTGGACATTAACTTGTAATCTTGTAAAACATTCAGAGTTTTTACGGAGTGGATACGGCACATGCCATATAACCACAGCGTAACAGGTTTGTTTCCATCTTTTGGTCCTGTTGATGTCATAACTTCTCTGATTGCATTTCTACACTGCCAAAAAAGGGAATCTCAAAAACAAATACATAAATGTGTATTTTTCTTACTTTTATTTTCATTTTTTTGTTCCCTGTCAGCAATGAGGAGGATGTGACGGCAGTGACGGACAGCAGTGGGAACACCCTGCGTATCCGCAGAGACACCAACAGGCTGCCTGTACGCGTGGTCGCCCCTGACAACCAGGTGAGATGAACCGACTTTAACCATGGTGCACAACTTTTACTTTTCTTATCAAAATATATATTAACAAAAAACATAATTTAAGAAGATTCCCTGCAGTTTCATGAAAGAGCTTAAAAATCTGTTTTGATAACAAAATATTTATCACAGTAAAGAAAACTCATCGTGGCGTTTACTGACTGCTGCAACAGGCCTAATCTGTGTGTGTTTGTGTGTGTGTGTGTGTGTGTGTGTGTGTGTTTGCAGGTCATCTGGCTCACCATCGGGACTAACGGAGGTCTGAAGACTCTCACGGCTCAGGGTCAGGAACTGGTCTTGTTTAGTTACCATGGAAACAGCGGCTTGCTGGCTACCAAGAGCATCCAGATAGGCTGGACCACCTTCTATGAGTGAGAGCTCCACTGTCTTTGTAATGGGGGACATGTTTGCACCGCTGAGGGGTGCATGGACAGTTGGATCTTCACATTTCAAAAGTTTAAAAACCAACTGAGAAGGAGAGAAGCCTGTAAGGGTTTTATAGAGAAAAACTCTTCTGACAGATTAGCATTCCCTTATGTGATCTACACCTGCTCAAACTAGCTCAAAGTGCTTTATATTTGTCAGGATCACAGATTTGTAACATCCAGTCCTTCATTTGCCTACAAGTTAATGTCTGGACATAATTCTGTGTCGGACATAAAATAACAGAAAACCTATTTAATGGGTAGAAACTCACTGAATATAATATCCAACTCCTAAAAGTATATTATTTATCTACATTCCGCTGAGTAGAAATAACAAAATAAATGTATAAAATGGCTGTAAGAAACTGGCAAAGGCTGTGTGTGTGTGTGTGTGTGCGTGCATGTGCCCGTGTGCAGGTTTGTATGTTTTTTTAATGTCCATTCATATTTTTTACAAGGTTCCGTAAAGCACATTACAGTAATGGCAACTAATCCCTGTATTCCCCCCCCTCCTCACCGTCCTTGTAGCTATGACAGCGAGGGCCGTCTGACTAATGTGACCTTCCCCACCGGCGTGGTGACCAATCTCCACGGTGACATGTCGTCAGGGGCTGTTGCTGTGGACATTGAGACGTCAGGGAGGGATGAGACGTTTCCATCACAACCAATCTGTCGTCAATAGACTCCTTCTACACTCTGGTGCAGGGTAAGCTGCTGTGTGTGTGTGTGTGTGTGTGTGTGTGTGTGTGTGTGTGTGTGTGTGTGTGTGTGTGTGTGTGTATTCAGATTATTTTCCACATATTTACATATATGAGTGCTGGGCAGCAATTACAATTTGTAATTGCGATAAGAACGTGTTAACTTACCCAGCCCAAATATAATAAAAATGTGTAATGTTTTCTTGAATTTGTCCATCACAGCAGTACCTTGGATTTCAGTTGATGATGAAACACTGTTAAAAACATGAAACATTATACATCTCAATGTAAACCTTTGAAGAATACACCTGAGTGAGGAAGTGAGGTACAGCACAATGCCTCCCCAGTGAGAGTTCTAGATTTGAGTAAAACTGCCAGAGGACAAATAAAGTTAGCTCCACCATCTTCATCATCCTTCATATCAGACAGTCAGAATAAACAGCGGGGGAAAACAATAATTTAGCACTGATGCCCTTGTTAAATCTGAACTAATGAGCCAGTTGAAGTGGCCGGCAGAGATTTGTTCCAGAGCGAAACAAGTGTCCCGAGGGTGAGGGAAACAGACGCTCCCCTCACAGAGTATTGATCAGAATGTAATGTAAGCCAAATTGAATGTAATGAGTTATTCAAAGCCACGACAAGTGTAGCATTCCTCTCCATCAATACGTGTACATTATTCATGGTCTGGCCCCCGCTATCATCTCTGCCGCGCAGTGAGCCGGTGCTCCAGGTGATGTGGATCACAGGTGGTGAGGTGCAGCACAGGAAGAGAAAACAAGCTGCTGTCTGGTCAGCTGGAGGCTGCTCACTGCTGTGTGTGCAGGGGAACATGTTGGTAATGCAGAGGTTCTATTTGGCGAAGTCGTAAAAATTGTGCTCAAATTATTTATTTACCAAAAAATGCAGAATTAAAAATATTTTCCTATTGAAAAAGAATGAATTAAATAAATAAAAGATGAGTGCTCCAATTACTCAAATTAGGTTTTCCTTTGGTCCAACAAAAATATTAGCATATAAATACCACGGCTGTTGCCTGCTCTGCCACTACACCAAGACTGGAAGTATGGTGCCAAAACAGTCCCTTAAATACACAGAGCCCCTCCCAGAAGGCTTATCATTCTATTAGCATTTTCTGCTTCTTAACCTTCTTCAAAATATATACACTATTTGATAAACAATTTAATGAATAAACAGGTTATTCATCATCAAACTTCATCATCATCTATAATAATAAACAGCACAAATAATAAATATGCTCTCACGGGACCTAGAGATTGCATCAGTAAAGCCTATTTAAATCAAGGAAATGATGCATATTCTGGCCCCTGGGCACGTAGCAATGATGTGCACATCGCCAGATAGTTTAACGATAGTTTAAGTTTAGTTTTTTTGTAGTAATCTTGTGAAACTGGAAGTAAAAAGTACAAAGCATTGCAATCAATACAATGACATGTTACAACATATAAACATAAATGAAATCTATAAACATAGATAAATCATTAAACTTACAAACAATGCCTCTCCAAGGTCTACATGAGCAGATGGAGCCGGATGTAAGAGGAGGTACAACATGTGGCTCTATAGCTTGTTTGTCAGAAAAACATGGCCGCTGACCTTTCAACTTAGTCATGTGACTATGTAATGTACCTCTACTGGCCAATGAAAACACAAACAGAAAAAAATAGCATGAATATTCTGCAATCAAGCCAATTGCCTCTAGGAGGTGCTATAACAGCAAAACGAAACTTACATGTAACGTGACAATGCGCCCCGCCAGACACGTAAGCACGACATAGCAAATTGAATGTATGTTTAAATAAATGTAAGACCAAAGAGTGTGCACCCAAGGTCGAGCTACAGAAACAGGAGAGGAACAACCCAGTTTAAACATTATTTACTGAGGAACGGAAGGGAGCAGGACTCTGTGTGTGTGTGTGTGTGTGTGTGTGTGTGTGTGTGTGTGTGTGTGTGTGTGTGTATGGCCTAGCATTACAATCCTTGTGGGGACCTACATCTGTTTACACAGTCACGTGGGGGACTCGCCTCCCTTATGGGGACATAATGGAGGTCCCCATGAGGGGAATCATTAATTTTAGGGTGAAGACTTGGTTAGGGTTTTGGGGAACGCACGGTGCTCCGTAGGAGCGCAGCGTGGTGCACGGGCTCTCAGGTCAATATTTTTTTGTTTAAAAACTATTTAAAAACTCCTGTAATAAAACCAATAAAAGTTTATAAAAGCCCTGTTTGGTCTGTGTTAAAAATGTTTTAATGAAATAAGGTTAAGGGTAAGGCATGTGTTGGTTATGGTTAAGGTTAGGATAAGTCTCCAGGAAATGCATGTAAGTCAATGTAATATCCCCTGAAGTGAAGTATACATGGTGTGTGTGTGTGTGCGTGCGTGCGTGCGTGCGTGCGTGCGTGCGTGCGTGCGTGCGTGCGTGCGTGCGTGCGTGCGTGCGTGTGTATGCATACGCTGTCAGTGGAGTGGTCGGTCAGTCGGCAATCCGCTCCGCCACACAGGGCCTGAAAGATGCTCTACATGGTGATGCATGTGATGGCTGGCAGTAATGAGCAGTGTGCTGTCTTTCCACATGCATGACACACTGTACAAAGCCTTGCTTTGTGCTGGGAAATGGCTGTGGGTGGCTACAAGTGACACATCACATCCACCCCATAATATTGAACCACAACATACAATCACCATCAAAAAAATAACACAGCGGCCGCTGTTAGCAGGAACCACATGTTAGTTGAACATTTGTAATATCTTTGTCATTCAAACATCGCCCTCAGAAAATAATTGTATGTCTATCTGCATCCCCTCCCCCCCCTCGCTAACTTCAGCTCAGCATTGATACAGTGTTTTGGATCCATGCCTTGAAAACAACCCCAGGCATGGATCCAATGTGGAATATGGATCTTCTTCATGCTCTCTCTTCTTGTCTTTTAGACCAGCTTCGTAACAGCTACCATGTGGGGAGCGACCACTCACTGAGGGTGATCTATGCCAATGGGATGGACACACACTACCAGACAGAGCCCCACATACTGGCAGGTATGCAGCTTCAGCAGAAAACCCTCAATGTGTACTGTAGACTAAAACATAATCAACTGAAATGTATTTATGTAGGACAAACCCCTTGAGATGGGGGTCCTAAAATACAGTACAATCAGCAAGACTGTCTTTTGTTATGACAAAACCAAATCAAGTCACAATACAACCACAGACATTATTACTACAATCACAACACAAACAGAGATGCAGAGATTAGCATGTGAACCAGGCAGGGCATCAGAACCATGTTTCATTTCTTCCACTCCCACACTCATAGATCACAGTTTGACTCATTAGGATTTGTTTTCACTGCAAATATCAGAAAACATCAGATAAACAACACAATGCCATTGTGCAGACGTTTCCATTAACAGCTGATTAATACTCAGTGGTGGAATGTAATTGAGCACATTTAATCACGTACTGTACTTGAGTAAAACATTGAGGTACTTTACTTGAGTATTTTCACATAATAGTATTTATACTTTTACTCCCCTACATTTTGTAGACAAATGTTTTACTTTTTAATCAACTACATTGTTTTACAGATATAGTCACTATTTACTTTGCAGATTTGGATTATTAATACAAAATCTAAATCAACTAATATATTATCATCTATAATTATAGATTATAGATGTTATTATAGATGATCTACTACCCAGTAGTATATAAAGTCATTCAAATAAACTCCACTTTTACCAAGAGCAACATTGAAGTGATGAACACATTAATGCATCAATATTTATAATACAATAATCTAAAACATAAGGTGCCTAAAAGGGCCATTCTGCATAACGAGTCATTTTACTTTTGGTACTTAAATTATATTGTAATGCTCCGACTGTTTTACTTTTACTTAAAGAGCAACTTGCAGGTTTTTTTTTTACTACATTTATGCTTAACCTTGCCTGAAAATTAAAAAAGTTAAAAAAAGTTAATGCAGGATTTGATATGTTGTACGAGACATAAGGGCAGGAATTCAGAGGGGAAAGGAGCCGTTTTGAGCTCTGCTACTAAAAACTGCTTTTTTTTGTACGTCAAACGCGTCATATTACGTCACATGGGGGAGCAACTTCCTCGGACTCCTTCTCTGCCCAATCCGCGGTAGTAGTTTGTAGTTGGTTTGAGCGGTTGTGATTTAGTGAGCTGGTATTTTTTCGGTAATTTTACATTGCATTTCACCATTTGTAATCATGGTGAGCTTGAGTTTGTGCAGGTTGCACAAACTCCAGCGTGTCAGGACATCGAGTCCACAGTTTCCCTAACAGGAAAAGGACCGGAGCTAGCTTTCGTTCCTGGGTGCGTTGTGCGAGGTGCATCCACCTCCCTGCAGCACATACTCTCTCCAGAGGCCATGGGCTGGCATTTCCCACACAAGCACCTATCAAACAAAACGTTTATCAGGAAACCGTATTACATCTCTCTCCCCCCTTCGTTCCTCTCTCTCTCCCCTCTGGTACAGCACCGTAAGACGTAGTGTGGAGTTGCATTAGGTAACGCGAGATACGGCTGATACTTGCGCATTAGTGCACTGGTTCCTAATGGATCAGTATAAAACTTAAACTGGCAAGCCCGAAGGTTGCAGTTCTTCTTGCCATTTGTTTTACCGGCCTCATGACTCATGGTGTGTTGCCGGACTCCATGTTGACTGTTACTTTGGTGCCTGTCATTAAGGACAAAGCGGGCAAGGTAGGGAGCTTGGATCATTATAGACCAATTGCTCTAGCCAGTGTGTTATCCAAAGTCCTGGAAAGAATTTTGTTAGATAGATGATGTTCTTATTTATGTACCTCAGATAACCAGTTTGGCTTCAAGGCTAAGCATGGGCCTGTGTATGCTTTGAAGGAAATGGTAGAAACATATAGAAGACAGAATTCCACTGTTCTGTTTTATTGATGCCTCTAAGGCTTTTGACCGAGTTAACCATCATAAACTGTTTTTAAAATTGAGACAAAGGGGTGTGCCCAACAGTATCATTAGGATCCTGGCTTATTGGTATGCCAACCAGAGCACGCGGATCAAATGGGGGAATGCAGTCTCGGCGCCATTTGGTGTTGGTAATGGAGTACGCCAGGGGGGGCTCCTCTCACCATGCCTTTTTAATATCTATATGAATGATCTATCAGATGATTTACGTGTCTGTAAAACAGGATGTGTGATTGGTAATGTGATTGTAAACCATCTTATGTATGCCGATGATTTGGCTATTGTTTCTCCTAGCAGTGCGCGATTTCAACAGTTGCTAAATGTGTGTTCTGATTATGGTGTCAAATTTGATGTTAAATACAATGCTAAGAAGAGCGCTGTAATGATCTGCAGAGCAAAAGGGGATAAGAACCTTGGTTTTCCAACATTCTATCTGTCAGGACAGGTGCTGCCTGTTTGCTGTAACACTAAGTATCTGGGACACATCATTACAGATGAAATGGCTGATGATGATGACATGTATAGACAGCGGCGTGTCTTATATACACAAGCTAACATGTTGGCTAGAAAATTCTCTTGGTGTTCAGATAAGGTTAAGGTGAACCTCTTTAGAGCTTATTGTACTCCTCTCTATACTGCCCCCTTGTGGGTCAAGTTTAAGAAGGCGAGCCTCAAGAAGCTCCAGGTTGCTTATAATGATTGTTTGCGTATACTGCTTAGAAAACCAAGGTGGTGCAGTGCAAGTGAAATGTTTTGTAATGCACGAGTCAACACGTTCCATGCTGTCTTGAGAAATCTGATGTACAAATTCATCTGTCGATTGAATGTTTCTCATAACTGTCATTATGCTGCTTTCAAATCCGTGTCTCAGTGCTATACGCAGGGGGGCACATAACTGGTACGCAGGTACGCATGCGCGGCAACAATCTGAAATGCGTACTGTCACTTGTGTCACAAAGCGCATTTGCGTACCGACGTACTTGTGAAGCTTTTCCAGAAGGAGGTTAGATCACCGGACGACAGTCGGTCTCCGTGTGCACAGACAGGGCTGCTGTTAACGTTGGTCTGTACAACGGAATTGTGCCAAAACTACGCCAACCGGCAGCGGAGGGAGACTCCCCCCCTTCACTGGAGAACTGCGCTAAAACAGCTGATCACAACGTTCACGCTCTGTGGTCACGAAGTACGCCACTACCCCCCCCCCGTTGACTTTCCTGACGTACTCCACTAGCACCCCCCCCCCCCGTTGACGTTCGCGATACAGAGGGCTTCATCTAATAGCTTTGAGTGGAGCCAGAAGTTGGAGTACCCAACACTGACTCCAGGTACTCATCTGAGTACCTCACTGAGAAAGATATGTGCACCCCTGGCTATACGATACCAGTCACCTCTGTGGAAACATTGGTATAACTGCCTTTTTTAATTTATATTTGAGTGTTGTATGTCTTTTAATAATGGACCAAGAGTCTCTTTAAATAAAGCTGATGATGATGATGATGAGTATCAACAGTCCTGCCAGTAACGTTACTATATTATCAATACTACTTTAGTTATAGCCTGATATATGATAGCTAACTTTACAATGTTGTGATGTGACCGACGTTAGCTAACATTAACTGTAGCTAACGCCGGTCACTCACCAAGACAGCTGCCCAGTTCTCCACTGGTTCTCCTCACACCACAGCTCCATTTCTCGCCGATGGCCGTTATTTCTTCTAATCCTTGGCTGCTCCTGGTCTCTTGTAAGCCTAGCAGGCTCATAATTATATGGTTGTGGTCCGTCATATGCATTTCGAATATTTATTTTCAACCTCTTCTGTGTCAAAACTAGCATTGTGATCCATGTTTATTACTACGTTAGACCGGCCGCTCTCCCCCATGTGACGTCACACGCGGGTGGTCTTTTTTATGCGGAAGTAAAAATGTCTTACAAAAACGACGCCAGATGTCACTGTAGTGTATATTTCTGTATATTCTTTTGAAAATCTAGTGTATTCATCATTTTCCTACACATTTATTCACTTGGGTCTCTAACCTGCAAGTTGCTCTTTAAGTACAATTTTGAATGGAGCACTTTAACTGAGTATTTTTACACTGTAGTATTGCTACTTTTACTTCTTCCAGCTCTGCTGCAGTGATAATGAACAGCTTAAGTGTCATGTCTCTGCAGGCTGATGTTTTACATCATGTTCTACAGCTAAAAAATTACAGCATGCTTTGGAACATAGTCAGTAGCAATTAAAATTGATTAATACCATATGTGATTTGTGTTACACATGGAAGAGCGGTCGATTCCAAGCCTATGCAGTCAACATTTGTATAAATGTGTGTGTGTTGATAAAGAAAAAGAGCTCAGTATTATAACCGTACCAGTAGGATTAAGATGATCTGCCATGCACCGTGAAGCTCTGCAGAACCACAAGAATGGCACAAGGTGACCAGCACATTGCAATAAAGTGAAAAATCAACAGTTGCATTTGTTAAAACTATCAACTTGTCAATAATAATATTCCCCAGGCCATTCCCAAACATTACACACACAGCTCTCATGGACATATTGATGCACTGCTTTTTTCTTGCTTTGCATATTTTTTCATCTTAAGATATTGATGGTATTTATGTCTTTCTCATATCCATTTGAAGGTGCTGCTAACCCAACTGTAGCCCGACGCAACATGACGCTGCCAGGAGAGAACGGCCAGAACCTGGTGGAGTGGAGGTTCAGGAAGGAGCAAACCCGGGGGAAAGTCATCGTGTTCGGGAGGAAGCTCAGGGTGAGTGCTCTCCAGAAACAGGAGAACAGAACAACTCGTCCCTGACCGGTGATCTACAAACTCTGCTGTCATCTCTGTAGTGGCTGATTTTCATAAACAATCACAAGTAGTATTACTATTAGACGTGCCACACTTGTAGAATTCCCTATGTATGATTGGCTTAGCACCATTTTTTATTTGTGGACCTGCGCACTGCTTTACGGCATGAAACCAGGTCGTAAACAATAATTAACATAAACCTTACGCATTCCAGAAACATATAAAACTATACAAAAACAGTATTTTTTTTGTGTCAATGTAATGTAATTCAAAGAATGTACAACTTTCTTGCCAACATAAACATTTACCATAAATAATAATACGCCTATATGGCTCCTACAGTACATGTCTTTACTGAGAGTAGGGTTAGACTGCATGTTGTTCAATTCATCGATAGTATTTGACTCAATTCATGTGGTCCAACGGATAGGGACTAGTTTAATTTAATCATATATTTTTACAATAAATATATGATCAGCACATATTGACACACGTTCACTCTTTAAAAAAAATTCTATATAGGTTGTTGTTATGAGCTGTTAGGAGAAGGCAGGGACAGTGATGTGCCTGCAGTGTTGAATATTACTGCTTCAGAGTTTGATCTACACAGTGAAGCCATTCATGTATGACAGCATGTGTGCTGCCCTGATGGTAATGGGGGGGTCATTGTTAAGCTAGCAATAATGACTTGCAGGTAGATGTGTTTTTGTAAATGGGTGTGCAGTATGTACACAGTATAATTCAGCTAGACGCTTGTGACAGTGAAGATCTGTGTTAAAGTGACAGTGGAGCTGTCCTGCTGCAGCACCATGATGCCAGAGTGAGGCGTTAATGATGGTGGGGGGGCTGTGAGGCTGGATGAACACTGAAACGTTGACTTCAATTAAATGAATTATGTCAACAAATGTCAACTGTTTTAGGTTAGTTGAAAGCAATAACTCTAAGTTGAACCTAATATTTTTTATTTAAACACAACATTATTGCTTTCAACTAACCTATGTGAAATTTGCTGACATAATATTTTAATTAAAGTCAACGTTTCAGTTTTTTCAGTGCAGCAGTGAACTTCATTCCAGCCTTTCTGCTAAATGCTATCATGCTGCTTTGTGTGCTAATCCCAGTAAGGAATGTGCATTGAACACAAGATGTGAGTGAATGGAAAACTGAATGTTTTAGCATCTCGGTAGAGGAAATAATGAAAACACCTAGTGTCTGTCGGACACAGCAACATGTCTGTGAGATGACCTGAATGTATGTAGGTCATTTGGTAATAGGATGTTTTGTATCTGTATTGCATGTTTTCCTAGGTTTATCAACATACTAAAGAAATGTACTAATGCTCAGGGTCTGTCAGCTATCCCAAACCCCCCACACAAGTACTTTAGTTATTAAATCCTATTCAGTTTGGGTTACTCTGCACAAAGGATGACAGCCATTAGAGATTCCTGTTTAGCATTGCAGTAAAAGCCTCAGTTTGCCTCCAACTATTATGAACATGACAGGCCATGCCAATCTGCAAAATTGTATTCCTCCTGATATGATGTGGCTCTCCTCTCGGGTTTCCCATCCAGCTGGCTACTAGCCACCGTCCAAATATCCTCTTCTCTGCCCCTTTACTCACCTCGCTGCATTCAACTGCTCCTAATTTACAAACGAATGAGTGGCTATATAAAAAAAAGAGAAAATGAGTCTTGAGTGTTTTCCAGCAAGCCTCTCCCCTTAATGAAGCCGGTCTGTAAAACTGTTGATTGGCTAATTCTAAGTACTTCCCTGGCTTCAAGGATCCAGAAGGTTGTTAGCTCCGACCCGAGCTATCTGTCTTGGTAAATGGTAGTTTGAACAAACAGCACGTCATTTAGAAAGCGATAAAGAGCGGCAGGCTGGCTCTATGATGCCTCAGTGTTTTATGGGTGTTGGATCACAAGTTTGTTTTAATTCACTGCCTGAGGCACCTTATGTGGATTTAAACAGCCTGTTATTAACAATAATGTAACACCTTTTATATTCTTTATCTGTTTGATTAGCCAGGTGGCTCATCCTAAATTATTATTGATGCTATATTTATTATGTCTTAGAATTTAAAAAATCAAAAAAACAGACGGATTAAGATTTGGGACAATATAAAAATGATGTATGTGTTTCTGTGCAGATGGTCGTGACATCTGATGGTTAAGTCCTTTAGTTTGAAGTTCTTAGTCTTCAACAAAAACATTCAACAAAATACATTTTAATCTTATGGGTATTCTTTCATGAACCGAGCATTCCCATGCTATCCAAAGGATCAACTTTATCAATTATGAGCTTTTCCTCTGGCGCCATATGTAGTATAATCAGCTACAGATACTAAGCATTCATGTTTCCACTCATCATAGATGTATATGGAGAGTGTCTTTATGCAGTGGTTGTTTGTGTGTGTCCCTGCAGGTGAATGGTAGGAACCTGCTGTCAGTGGATTACGACCGTTCTCTGCGAACAGAGAAAATATATGATGACCACAGGAAGTTCCTGCTGAAGATCATCTATGACACACAAGGCCATCCCACCCTGTGGGTTCCCAGCAGCAAGCTGCTGTCAGTCAACCTCACATACTCCAGGTGAGTGCTTCTATATACCAGTATGTGTTATGTTAGGGTTGTAATTGGAAAGGGTAGGCCAGTAGCATTGGGCTCTAAAGGCAAGTCCAACCATTTCTCAGTTTAAAGGGATAGTCTCAGTATTTCTGCTGTACACACAACTTTTCATATTTCTGCTCAACGAAAAGAGAAAAATAAGAAAATCCTCTTAGATGGAGTAGATTATGTCGGAGCATGTAGGTTAATATGAAACAAACAAACTAGTTAATGTCTTTCTCAATGGCAGCTGAATCTGGACACTTGTGTTTCTTATGGAATCCAGAACAACACCTCTGCCCTGAACTTCTACTTTCACAAAGCTCTGACGTAGTTTTTGTTGACACTTTCAGAATGGTCCTATTGGATGGTGGTGATTTACTGGAATGCCTTATATTGAAACTGGTTTCTATATTGTCTACCCTGAGGAGGCAAAGTAACATAGAAACACTATGGTCCAGCTCTTATGTATGGAAAACAGTGCAAATGATGTGATAGCGACACCTCATGTTCACAATATGAACTGCATTTTAATGTAGCTACATAGAGCTCATGGGTCATACTGTATAAACGACAGCCGTTGGATAAAGGTTTGAAATCCCCTGTGAAGCTGATCATGATGCATTCAAGACAAGGTTCTACACACAAAGCTTAAATATATCTCATTCTGTATGGACCAGAGGCCTGTACTATGAAGCCGGATTTTGGCTTAGCGAGCTAACTTCAGGGAAAACTCTGGGTTTCCGGTCCTACGACGCTGGTTCACTTCTTAGCGGGCTAGATCTCCATGGTAACTTATGCTGAACGGCTAGCCTGGTCCGGAGCAGGTTCCAGGATAAGAGATCAACTCAGTGAAAGCACCGCCTGCTGACCAATCAGAGCTCAGTGTGCGGAGTTTAAAGCGATCAAGTCATATTAGAGGATAGAGGACATACAGAAAAACTGCCGTTGCAGGAAAGACGGCCGGCAAAAATCACCGACTGTGTGAACGTGAAAATGAATAGAATATCACCTCCCATCTTCAGAGCAATCTGACTATTATAACATTAGCGTTAAGAATGCTTACTTAAATATCTGCCACAACACAAGTAACCGGATCAAAGTAACATTACGTACAGTCCGCGGGACTGTGAATGCAGACGTTGATGTGTCCCATTATCATTCATATCACATCATAATGTATCATATATGTCCTTATCTGAGTCAGCTTCTTGAGCCGTATCTGGCCGTGCAACACTCACAGTGTCACATACTGTATGCAGAAGTATTATTTTAAGCAACACATTAAGTTGACGAAACACTCGAGTCAAATGTAATTAAAGTCAGATCGTGTCTTAGACGGGGCAGTGATATCATAAACCTGTTAATGTACGCATTCAAACACTTGTTCTGTTACCAGCTGTATTCACCTTGCAGGTGCAGCTATGTGGCTTTGATCCTGGATAAAGTGTTTAAGTCATTGATGTTTAAAGTTTAACTTCTTCATATTTGTCTAATATTATAGTTGACTTTTCATTCAGGAAGTATGACGCGCTGCGCTGTCAGTACGCTTGTCCATGTTTGTGATTGGTCGAATGCTCCAAATACCGCCCCTTTTATGTGAACGCACACCTAACTAGATAGGGCAAAGCTGGCTTGAGTTAACGAGTTGATAACCAGCGTCGTAGTACCGCTTAGCGAGAGCGCGTTTGTTTTGGATTAGGTAAACCGGGCAACTCAAACATATCCAGGTTAGGTTGAACCGGCTTCATCGTACAGACCTCTGAGATTAACCTGTGTGTGTGTGTGTGTGTGTGTGTGTGTGTGTGTGTGTGTGTGTGTGTGTGTGTGTGTTTGCAGTACGGGGCAGGTGACTGGCCTCCAGAGGGGTCCCACCACAGAGAAGTGGGAGTATGACAGCCAGGGACGAATCATTTCCCGAGTGTTCGCTGACGGGAAGATTTGGAGCTACACCTACTTGGATAAGGTAAAAGCCATATACACACATGAACACACATAACTGCACTGTAATACAGAATTATAAGTCACATGCACATACAAATCACTAACTAAAGTACAAACAATATACAACTCAAATCATTTGGTTCGACAGACTTTTACCCCACTGGATGTGTTCATGTGTTATTGTTGCATCACCATGGTGTGACCATGGTGGAGATCGAGACAAAAAGTATTTTGAGCTACTTTTGAACCCTTGCTGATTCCAACACACATTTCTGTTGCTTATAATGCAGGACTATTAGGGAGAAAATCGGTGCTAATGTATAATCACCTGAATCTAAGAAGCATTTTTCTGAGCTTACAATGAGCCCTTCATATTTGAACATGGAGCAGGTCCTCTTAACAGAGTCATCATGTTTCTACTATAACTCAGAACAGACAAACCAAACTCTGCCTCTACAGAGAGCCTTTCACAGTTTGATGTCACCTAAAGGCCACCATAGTTTCCAATACACACCTAAAGCCCCGACCTGAGTCCTGTTGCTTCTACAGTATGTTATGGTAAGGATGTCCTCTGAGAGAGTAAAACACTTGATTTGAAGTCTTGGTTATTTTTCTTTCACAGTGACAGTTCTAAAAAAATTGCAGGACCCTATTCAATAATAAATAAAACAGGAGCAACTGACAAAGGGAAGAGGAGTGAAATAAAGACAAATGAAAAAGAGAGAAGCAGACAGAAATATCTCACAAAACAAGAGACAAGCAGACAAAACACAGGAAGAGGAAACAGATAAAGAAGAGGGATCGTTCCCTCCTGGAGAATAACTGAGCCATATTCTATTACTCCATGTGTCACTCTGCACACTCTCGCCTTCTCTTGTACTTGTTTTTCATTTGCTTCCTTCCTCCATCAGTCACTTTCTTTCCTTGCTGGAAATACTCACTGTAAGTCACTTTGGAGAAAAGCGCCAAAAAGCAGAATTC